>JASAMY010003369.1:0-55181 GCA_030248085.1 Paralinhomoeus sp. GSCO2_6 | reverse complement strand
ACATGTAGCGTATGTGTGTGAAAGTGTATGAGAGCGTACTGGCCATGGTGCACGTGTGTATTTTTTCCCTTAAGAAACCCCTCCACTCGCCTCATACCAGCAAAGCTCTCCACACACCAGCCCTTCCAGTTCCTTAGTTAGCCCCCATAATCAGTCCACCAATAATTTTCCCCCTCTCCTATGGCCTGACTGAAACAATTACCCCCAGGCGTAACTGCCCATTGAAGCTGGGGGGTTACAAAATATACAACCGTTGGGCCAATATCGATAAAGTACCGTTTTTGCCTTCGAAAGCCAAAATGTCTGCAATTTTGCTAACCCTTACCCCAAGATCTGCGCTGCAGGTATGATCGCACTACCACACCTCACGATTTGCATATTGATTTTGATACCCTGTATAATGCGTCATGAGTTGAAGTGTGTTCCTTTGAAAGTTGGAACCTTCAACAGAAGGTCGTGCCATTCAGTTGCAAGACCAGGATCATACTGCCAGTAAGGAAAACGAAAAATGAGGACGATGATGAAGCCATTGACTCAAGAGGTGACCAAACGGTGTTGGTGCAGTTTGAAGAGCTGACTACTGACATGTGGAAGGCGAGCCCACCAGCAGACGTTGAGGGAAGTCTGGGCGAGGCCATCTTTCGAGAGAGATCCAGGCCGTCGAGCGTCGCCTCCTCCGTCGAGCGCATGCCCATCATCAGCGAAACCTCCGACCAGGAAGACGACCCCTTCCCTCCCACCACTCCAAGTCACGCTCCATTCTTCAAGCTCCCAGCAAGCCTTGCCAGCGTTGCCGACGTCGAGATTGCGGTGCAGAGTCCGTCCCCGCCTCCCGACGCGGTCCACTACTGGGATTATGACCATCTGCAAGACAGTGAAAGCCAAGCCGTGAAGCCTCAAGCTATCGCACCGACTTCGCCAACTGAACAAATCGCTGACGATGCAGTAGAACAGGTTGAAATGGTTGACACCGCTTTGCAACCAGCGACCCTCGCTGACTCTCCAGCAGAGCAGGAGCAGGGAATGGACACCCAGCTGGATGACGTCGCCTACCTTGCAGACGGTCTCACGGACAGTGGCTCGCGGCAGATCTCCGCGTCGTCTTCGTTGGAAACCGGTCACTACGCCCAGTTCGGTTCAACCGACGCCATCTGCAGCGTGCGCACGAGCTGCGGCTCGGTTAGCCAAGTGGACGAGCCGGACGTTCGTCTCAACGACGCCCGTGACCTGCAGATGCAGAAGGCGAAAGCGGCTCGAACCGCTTCGGCACCTCCGACTCCTCGGATGAGCGACTCGGTCTGGCGCAGCTCCTTTGACATGGGCGACGAGGGGCCCGAAGAAACGCACTACAGAAAGGCGCAGCTCATTCAGCATCGACCGGAGAGCATTCAGCTGTCGAACGACGACGACTACGACGACGGCGACGACGAGATCTTTCCCGAGTTTGCAGCAGAGTCGTTTTCGGCGCCCGTTTGTTTTGGAGTGGTCGCTCACGGTGACCAGTCGTTCGCACCGTTCTCATCAGCGACCCAACAAGCGTCACCGGCGCCTCCTGACGACTTGTCGTGCCCACCGGAACTGGAATTAGCACACGTGGAAACAATCGAAACGGAAAGTTCCCCTGTTCAAGTCCAAGTTGCTTTGTCTCACGAAGTAGAGCAGGTCAATGAGCACACTGCGTTCGTGATCCAGCATGGCGAAGAAGAAACCGTCGTGCACACACTTCCCGACGAAATCAGAGGGGCCGTGGGCGTTTCATCGTATTTGATTGAGGAAGCGGTCGTCGCCCAAGCAACAGCCGGCGACGGGAAATCGCCCGAGCAAGACATTGGCGACGACTTTACTCGGAGTGGCTCTGCAGCGGACTCAAGCAGCAGCGGCTCAACCGGAGGTCCTGACGACGCCAGCGAAGGCGTCGAGGAAAGCAACAGCTTTGCCGACGTTGACGTTGCCACAGCCCACGAGCGCTCCTTCAGCGACGAAGAATCGCCTATTGACCCGACCTCTCCTAGCGACCAGCCAACCGTGATTCAAGGCGCCGCTTCTTTCTCGAACTTCGCTCTACCCTCGGGAGATTTGGATGGAGGAGGTTTCGGAACCGAGAGTGAAATGACCGATGAATTAGCCGCCGTCCCGAGACCAACTGGCTCCTACCGCTCCGTTCCTCCTGCCTTTGAAGCGGGACCAGGGAGTGACGCTGAGGGCGGGACGCCGAGAGACGAGGAGACCAGCCATGACGGCCCCCCCATGCGCCACGCGTCCGTCGCCCCCGCCGGGCCTTAACAGCGCCAAGGACGAGGGCGAATCGACCGCCGCCGACCCAAGAATTGATTTATTCAGCGAGCTGGCGGCGGCATACGCTCCTCTTACTGAAGAGGCGGTGCGGGAGGAAGAGGGGCGCGAGGAGGGCGCTTCGAGCGTAGACGACGCTGAGAGAGAAGCTTCCGCGGCGGGAGAGAGGCCGGAGGCGAGCCGACACGCGGACAGAGAGGCGACGCCAGCGCCTCCTAGCGCGTACGACGGCGGCGGCGGCGGCGTCAAACTTTTCGAGCATGAAGAAGGCGACCGCAACGCTGCCACTCAACCGACAAGTGGTCCAGCCGCGCCTCCAATCGCGCCGCCGCACACGTTAGCGAAGGGCATGCGCGGCGACACAAAAATGAAAAAGTCGTCGTTCGGATTTGGCGGCTTCGGCGGCCTCAAGGACATGGTGAAGTCGCGCACCGAGGACGTGGTGCGCAAGGCTGCCGAGCTGGGCACGACGGCGCAACAGCAGGTCGCCGAAGTTCAGAAGAAGTCAGCGGAGTTCATTCAAAAAGAAGAACGGAATATCAAGCGACACATTCCTCACGTTAGTGGCGGCCTGTCGTCGCCCAAGAAACCAGCTCCCGCTCCAGTTGTTGGTGGTCTAGACGAACTGTCTGTAGAAGAGCAAGAACGTATTGCGGAAGTCTTGCGACGGGCCGAGGTTGACTCTCAGCAGACGAGCGCGGCGTTGGCTTACGGTACTGCCAAGGCAGATTTTCCATCCTCATCACAAGTTGAATCACCTGCTACGCAGATACAGTCACAGAGGATGGAAGAGTTGGGGACGAGGCCAGACATGCAGGCAAAGTTTGAAGCGACAACGAGTCAACCAGAAGACTGGTCGACGAAGACAGAGCAACAAGTCCAAGATGATGTAATTCCGGAACTCGCCGGCTTGTCAACTCCTGAAAGAGAGCAAATTCAACGAGTACTCCAGCTGGCTCAGCAGGACACTGAGGTGACCAGTGTCGGATTCTCTGTCCCACCAGTTGTTGCAGAACGACCACTGGCTGAAGGTCAAAAGCATGCGCAGTGGGGCGACAGCTCGCCGGTATCCATGTCATCTGCGGATGTGTACGCGACGCACACCATGGGAATGGCGAATATTCCACCTGTAGCTCACGACCTCAGTCACTACATAAAAATGGAGTACGACCATCTGTACCACGATCCTCCGGCCTACTCTTCGGATGTGGGGCAGAAGCGCTGGGAAGACAGGCGCGCGAGAGACGAGGAACCGGTGGAGATGCATCACGAGGAGCAGACACAGCCGATGACGCAGCCGTTGGCGATGCACGAGGCGACGTCGGCGAGCGACGTGTCGAGAGCGACCGAGGACACGGGCTACACGTCCCAGGTGTCCTCCTACTCCAGTCCCTACGACGAAGACACGGACACGCCCGGCTTGGAGGCTACGTTCGCGGCCAACGTCACCAGCATACCGGAGACAATCGTCGAGGAGTCGGCGTCTTCCTCGAGACTGGGTGACCCCATGGAGGAGGATGAACCAGAACTGGAGCTCCAAGAGGTCCAAAGCGGCAATCACGAAGCGACAGACGAGGAGCCTCGGCAGACCAGCCCAATAGCCAACCCGGAGTGGCTGCCTGGCGAGCAGAGGAAAGAGTCACATCCCACTGAGCCGGCGTTTTGGGAACGACCCTCTGTGAAAGGTGAACTCGGCTTGTTTTGTTGCAACGAGACTCAACAGCGCAAAGCGTCAGCCAGTTCAGATGAGGTGCCAGAGCCATCGGCTTCCGAGACGGCCTGGCAGTCGCAGGAGCGGCGACTCATCGACCTGGAGGGCATGGGCGTCGTGGACCTGAGCCAGTTCAGCAGCGAGGAGCGCGGCCACCTCCTCTCCATGTTCAACAAGGCCAAGGAGCTCGACCGCGAGCTCGAGCAGCGCCAGCAACCCAGCCCTTCTCCTACGCCCAGCGCAGCAGCCGCGTCTGCGAGAAGCGCCGCCGACCTACAGGTACCTACCTGAACCTACGTACGCACCTACGCGGATGTACACGTACAATATGTGTCGTACGTACCTGTTCGTGTACAATATACGTATGGACATTGTACAATGCGCTTCATCTTCATTTTCACTTTCATTTTCAATTTGCGTACCTGCTGTCACGTCGCCAAGCATGCGTACGTAGATAGGTGCCTACATACATGTCTACATGTAGCGTAGTACAACGCGGAGTGGCAGCGCCGTGAGTCCCAACGGCATGCTAATCAGTGTGCGACGCTCGTGCGCATCCGACTAAAGTGCCCATTTTCTAACGGGCGAAATGTCATTAGCGTCGTCCGCCGCCGAGGACGGTGGAAGGCCGATCGCGGTGGAAGCGCGTCGTCGTCGTTGTCTCGCGTCACGCGCACGGGCGCGTGGTCGGGGAGACGCGGGATGCCAGCGCATGCATGGCTCATGGGCCGTCGTCGCGCCCGACCACCGCCTAACCTCGTTGGTGTCCGCCCTCCCTGTCCTGGCTGCTCGAGCCGGCGACGTCGGCCGCTTTCTTTTACCCGCCGCGCCGCGCTTGCCGACGCCGCCCCGGCCTACTAGGAGATTAAAAGCAACGCCCTCTCGCGGTGTACTAACAATCGACGCGCGCGCCACTACTGCCAGGCGACGAGCAGCGATCATTGACCGACCGCTTATGTATTATTACAGGCAGGTGTGCCGACATTTTGGGCCACCGTCATCGATGGCGGTGTGCGAAGGCGTCTCACGTTTCAGATCCCAGTAATCAACGAGATCGGTGCGACCCCCATCGACGGCCAGAGCCCTTCTTCCGATTACGAAGACGAGGATGACGATGCTGTCGCCGCCGCCGGCGGTGCGACGTCTCATTCGGTGCCTCCAGCGGACGTCGGCGCCGTGGCCGACGAGTGGGACGAGGGCACTGCGGACTTTGGGCCAGCGGTGTCGGAGTCAGCGGCGGCGCGGGTCGCGACGCACTACGACAGCAGCGAAGTCTCGAGCGTCGCACACGTGGACGACGAGGACGCCGACGACGACGAACAAGAGGAGCGCGACCGACGAAGAATACGGTTCGTGCGGTATACTATACTCACGGTATACCGCATAAAGGGTGTTTTTTTTCTCGAATAACTTTTGCTAGTCAAAAATGATTCGTAGTCCGGACGTCCTTTGGAACGTTTACGCAGAATGCTTTGGGATTTTGCATACAAATGATTTCACCTCAAGCAGCCCTCGGCCTGCTAGGGAGAGCTGCTATTTTTCCGTTTCGAATATTTATACCTAAATGTTGCATTCGCTAACGAGTGAAACGTGAACTTGAAACAAAAACTTGAATTTCTGAAAAACGGTTTCAGATGCTGTCTTATGCAAATTTTTTTGTGAATCGGACATTCGATCCGTGTGCGTGAGTCTCCAATTTGCACTTCCGCTTCGATTGTGCGTAACTCTTCAAAGATTGATCCGATTGGGGTGAAATCTTTTGTAAGCAAATGTGGGGCCGGAGAGCGTGGGCGGGCTCGCGGTGGCGACCACACAGCGACCCGGGGCGCGAGTGCGTGCGTCGACCGTTCCGCCCTGTGGCTCGCGTGTGTGCGCAGGTCGAAGACAGCGGCCCTCGTCTGCCTCGACTGCGATTGGCCGTGGCTAGCAGCACCAGTCGATGTCGAAACGGCGGGCTGGTGGCGCACCAACGTCGTCGTCGACTCTGAATCGCTACAATGCGCGCTCGGCTCTCAGGAGCGCGATGCTCCCGTTGTTTAACAGAGGACTGCGAGCGAGCAGAGCAGCGTGTACTCCCTGTCGCTGTCAGCGCTTGGCGACGCGTGTCGAAGAGCAACCAGCGGCTGTGGCGTCTCGAGCGGCACTGGCGTCGTTTGTAGTGTGCAGCCGTGTGGTCGTGTGAGCGATATACGAGAACCGAGAAGAGCGGTTTTTTCGCAATACCACGCTGCACAGTCCACCACACGGGAGTCGGTCGGTGGAAGAGAGAAGGAAAAGAGAAAAGGGAAAGGGGAAACGCAACCGACTGACGATAGCACGGAGAAGTCGCCGACGCGGCGCACTCTGCGTGGGCGTACGAAGGGGGGAAGGAGGGAAGGAGGGAAGAAGACAAAGAGATGCGTAGGTGGCGTGAGCGGTTGGCACGAGGACGCCACGGGTGCAAAGGGGGGGAAGGTCGTAAGTGCAAAGGTGACAGTTTGAACGTGCGCGCCGCTGCGGATGCGGTAGAACGAGCAGAGCGGGCGCACAGGGGGTCGGTACGAAGTATGGCGAAGAACAGCGCACCGAAATATGACCACCACAGGTCCCCGGCACACCTGGCCTTCCTACGGCAAGGCCACGCATCGGCACGCCCAAAATCGTACGCAAAACGAAAACTCAAAGTCGACAGGATGTCACCGGCGAAGGGGAAGAGGCGGGTGACATTTGGAGAGGGCGACGAAAGAGAGAGGGAGAGAGAGCACGAGCAGCAGGGATTGGAGGTCGTCTGCAGCTCGGCCGTCGTCTTGTCGCCCTACTTGTATGGCTCGGGCCCGGCAGCGTCGTCGGTCGACTTGGCGGCCAGTGAAGTCTTCATCCCAGCGTGGCCCTTGCTTGTGTCGCTGAGATGGGGAACCCCGTTGCTGTAGTAGAGCGGGCTCTGCGGTCTGGAGGAGTTGTGACTGCTTGCGCCGATGCCACCAGTACTGCTGCCGATGTACTGCATCTCCTTGCCGCGAAGCAGCTCCTCCTCGATCTCGGACACGCGTTTGTCGATCAAGCGCAATCGCATGTCAACAAAGTCCGAGCGCCCAACAGGCTCACCACCCTTGTCCTTGGTCTGCATCCTCGTCTGCTGCAGGTCGCCCGGCACGCCTTCAAGGCGTTGCCCACCGTCCCCGGCGCTACCAAGCGTCGAAGTCGGGGGAAGCCGTCGCAGGCGCTTCCTGCCCACCAGCCTGGCAATGGCCGAATCCTCGTCCACTGGTCGAATGAGCGGGCGTCCGTCTGGCAAGAACGCGGCAATCAAATACGGCCCACGATATGCCCATCTGTTGCCATCTCGCTCCCGACACTTCACAACGTCACCCTGCTGGAAGTGTCTGTTCCTGCGAGGCCGTCGCCGTCGGCAGTCGCTCCATGGTCCAACAAAGCCGTTCGCCTTGTAGAAGGCCGGCTGCATCCTTGCGCACGGCGGCTGCGCGCGCAAAGACAGCATAGCGCCTGTCCGTGCAAAACCGCTCTCCTCGCGAGACGGGCGCGACCACTCCCATGCGGGTTGCGGTGAGAGCGACGGCCGCTCAAAGCTCGTCCGTGACTTCTGGGTCGTGCATTGCTGCTCGAACGCACGCCAGCTCCTTTGCTCCTCATCGGTCAGACGCACCGCCTGCGGCCCTCTCTCAGGCGACCGCAGCGTCGTCAACGGCTCAGTCGCTGCGCGCGGCGACAGCACTGGCCTCGTCAGAAGCGGCGAGAGGAGAGAAGGCGGCGACGGCGGCCTCCTCTCGTCGTCGTCTGTCGTCAAAATCGGCGGCTCCTCCATCGCTTGCAACGCGCGCAGGCGCTCGTCCGCCCGCCACTGCAGGTACTCGGCCTGCTGCCGCTGCTCGAGAATCTGCTGCATCTCGAGGCGTCGAGCGTCCGCCGCTCGCTGCTCCTCCGTCGGTCCGTGTTGCATGGGCAAACCAGTCTGTGGCAAGACTGTCTGCTCGGCGCGCTCCTCGTGCGCCTGCGCTTGTAGTGAAAGCGCAGTCGAGCGGCCGCACTCCATCAATTGTCGCTCACGCAAATCCGTGCCGGCCGTGCTCGCCCGCAATTCCGACGGTCCGTCGTACACGCTCTGCCCATGGGCCAGCCGTGAGAGGACCTCTTCCATCCGTCGAAATCGCTCCTCCTCGCGAGCGTCGCTCTCCGCCAACGCTTCATTGATACTAGCCCGCAGCTGCGGAGGGGGTATGAACGGAGGGGGAGGGGGGGGGGGGAGGGGGAGGGGGAGGGGAATGGGGTATGAACGGAGGGGGGGGGGGGGGGAGCAAAGGGGTATGAACGGAGGGGGAGGGGGAGGGGGGAAGAATCCGTCTCCAATTTGGATGGTAAGTGCGTGGAAAACGCATGGAAAAACGTTTAAACAAGCGTGACACTCACGCCAAACGTTTCTGTCACTCTCGTGGACCACATTTTCTGATTGCAGCGCTTTTCAACTGCGACGAAAATTAACGAACCTGCGTCTCACGCTTTTTGGTCACGCGTGGCAACCACGCGCGCCACCACTATGTCAGTACGAAAACAGCGCGCGGCCAAAAATAGTAGCTACATATGAGTTGAGCTAAGTAGACAGTTTTAGTTGGAGGGGCAAAAGGGTATGAACGGAGGGGAGGGGAAAATTTGAATGAAAGGAGGGGGGGGACGGATCGAAAATTGTTGTGGCAAACAGGACGAGCACACACAGACAAAATATGCCCGGTTTCGACGCCCGTGGCAAATGCTTCTAATTTGCAGCGTTTTTCAACTACAGCAAAATGGACGAAATGGGGCTCGCGCGTGGGGACAACCACGCGCGCCACCGCCTGATGTCAGTACGAAAGACATGAGCGGGGCCAAAAATAGCAGCGACATATGAGTGAGCTGTGCAGACAGTTTTAGTTGGAGGGTGCAAAAGGGTATGAACGGGGGGGTAGGCGAAGGAAGGGAGGAATGAACGAACGGGGAGGGGGAGGGGGATGAACCTGTGGCGAGCGCGTGGCAGGCAGCCAGGCACGCGAATCACTACGACCGATGAAAGGAGGGGAGAAAAATTTGTCTCGACGGGAGGAGCGAAAATTGTTGTGGCAGTAAACATACAAAACAAAAAATGCCTGCGGTTGACGCCCCTGGTACAAATTTCGATTGCAGTTCTTTTCAACTTCAACCAAGAATACCGAACCTGTGGCTAGCGCGTGGGTGGCGTGGCGCGTGGCAGAGTACGCGCGCCAACCACTATGTAACGACGCAGACAGCGCGCGCCCAAAATGGGTTACAGGTTACCTACATATGTTACATACAAGCAGGTTACAGGTATGAGTTGTGCCGACATACTGGGAAGGGCTATAGGGTGTGAACGGAGGGGGACAGGGTATGAACGGACAGGCGCGTGACAAGTAAAAAATGATCCGTGCATGATCGTGATGTAGGCATTGAGGCAGGCGAATTGAAGTGAGGTGAGTCGTGAGAGAGTCGCAAGAGAGTGAGTAAGTGAAAATCAGTCGAAGTGCTTGTTGGAGTAGCAGTAGACAACGCGTCTGAGGGCACACGCAAAGAGCAGCAACGCAACCGCAAGCGTTAGACACCCCCCGCTGCTCCAACTCGAAGAAACCAGATTTCGACTTCGCTTGGAACGTTTGAAACTGGGACCTGCATGGGTGACAAATACAAAGATTTAAAAAAATGTTATGGTAACACTTAAAACATCATGCCTGCTTGAACAACTTTAGCTGCGTCAGACCATGCTCGATAAGGCTGTCTTCAGTCGTAATGAACTCGTGAATTTGTTTGTCATACTCTTGAATTTTCTGAAGGTCATTCTCCACGTGCGAAACGTATGTTGCATTCAGTGAAATGTTGAAGTAATTGTTGATTGTCACTGCAGATTTTCCGTACAGCGAAATGCGTCCCAACGTTGCCATCTGTCCAGGCTCTAGAGTCAATGAAAAAATTGGGGTTTTGATTTCTTTCGAAAACCACGCCTAAAAATCAAATTAATAGATAAAGTACTTCATGTCAACTTCATGTACCTCGTCCCCTCCGTTCATACTTTGTTTCCTCCGTTCATACTTTGTCCCGCTGCGCGGGCTGGCGCGCGCTGTTTTCGCACTGACATAGTGGTGGCGCGCGTGGTTGCCACGCGCGAGCCCCAGGTTCGTCCTTTTTTTGCTGTAGTTGAAAAACGCTGTAAATTAGGCATGTGCAAAGAAGCACGGGCGTCGAAACCGGGCATATTTTGCCTGTGTGTGCTCGTCCTGTTATGCCACAACAATTTTCGATCCGTCTACCCTCCTTTCATTCAAATTTTCCCTCCCCTCCGTTCATACCCTTTTGCCCCTCCAACTAAAACTGTCTACTCAGCTCAACTCATATGTAGCTGCTATTTTTGGCCGCGCGCTGTTTTCGTACTGACATAGTGGTGGCGCGCGTGGTTGCCACGCGTGACCAAAGCGTGAGACGCAGGTTCGTTAATTTTCGTCGCAGTTGAAAAGCGCTGCAATCAGAAAATGTGGTCCAGAAAATGTGGTCCAGAGTGACAGAAACGTTTGGCGTGAGTGTCACGCTTGTTTAAACGTTTTTCCATGCGTTTTCCACGCACTTACCATCCAAATTGGAGACGGATTCTTCCCCTCCCCCTCCCCCTCCCTTCATACCCCTGTGCTCCCCTCCCCCGCCCCCTCCCCCTCCGTTCATACCCCCTTCCCCTCCCCCTCCCCTCCCCTCCGTTCATACCCCTCCCCGCAGCTGCTCAGCTGTGACAGGCCCCAGGCCAATGTCCGATCCGCGTGACGACGCGCGCGATCGTCCGCTCTCAGTGCGGTGCCGCTGTCCTCGTCCGTGCTCGAGCACCGAAGGCGCCAAGGGCGCGCGCTCCTCGTTGTAAGCGCGGCCGCGCCTCCGCTCGTCGTCGCCGCCGAGCAGCTGCTGCGTCTGCTGCTCCCTTCGCCGGCCTTCGTCTCGGCCGCGCTTGTCGTGTCGCGTGTGCTCCGCCGCAGCCGTGCGCGAATCGACATGTCGTCGACTGCCAGCCAAACCCACAGGGGGCGGCTGCTGCTGCTGCTCCGTCGTCTGCTGCGTCGGCGGCGCCTCGGCGCGCTCTCCACCGACCCATCGACTCAACTCCTCCATCTGCTGCCGCTCCAGCGCTTCGGTGCGCTTGCTCACGGTGCGCTGGCGCGTCTGCGCCGCTCGCTCAACCGCTGCCGCCTTCTTACGAAGGGCCATATCATAGTGCAGCTCGCACATCTGATATTTCGTCAGTCGCTCCTTCCTCGGTCCGGCAATCCGTCTCGTCGTCAGACAGACGTGCGGCAATTTCTGGTCACACAGTTCGCCGCTGTCCTCGTCTCCCGGACAGGACGACCACGCGTCGAACGTCGGCCACGCGTGGCGCGACCCACACACCAGACAGGGCGTGTTCACGACGACTGGCTCCTCGCAGCCGTCGACATCGGCATCGACTCCATAGGTGTAACCGGGAATTGGACCTGGGGGGGAGGGTTCGGGCACTTTCTGGGGGGGGGGGGGGGGGGTGGGGGGGAAAATCTGGAGGAGGGGGGGGGGGTCTGGGCAGAAAAAATGGGCAATTTTTGGTCTATTTTTAGTCAAAAATACACTGTAAAAGCCTGAAAATAGGTACTTTTTAGCCGAAATACACTGTAAATAACGCAAACTAGACAGTTTTGGGTCGATTCTTGTCAAAAACACTGTACAAAGTGCATTTATTTAGCAATATAGTATGTAGTAGAAAGTTTTGAAAAAGTCTGGGGGGGGGGGGGTTGGTGGGGTTTCGCACGAACCTGGGGGGGAGGGTTGGGGGGGCGTGGGGTAGGGTCAAAACCAGCAAGTGGGGGGAGGGAAACCCCCCCCCCAACCCCCCCCCCAGGTACAGGTATGATCCGACTCCACTGCTCACTCCGCCGCCGTCGGCACTGCCGCCGACACGGCCGCCGTCGGCTCTTCCGCCGACGCCGCCCCTCAGGGCTCTCTGCCGCTCCTCGCCGTTCTGCTCCGAGGCCGACCGCGCTATCGCCGCACGGTCTCCACCTCCCGTCTGACTTCGAGTCAGCACCAGCGCATTCGAGCGCCGCGCGACCGTCTCAGCGCCGTCCCCTACAGGTAAGCCAGGAACGACGAGGATGCCGCCGTGTCCGCAGACACCGCAGACATCGTCTGCTCTTCGTCAGGTCCACTCGTTCGCAGCCTCTCGCCGTGCAGCCTCCACTGTGGGGCCGGAGAGCGTGGGCGGGCTCGCGGTGGCGACCACACAGCGACCCGGGGCGCGAGTGCGTGCGTCGACCGTTCCGCCCTGTGGCTCGCGTGTGTGCGCAGGTCGAAGACAGCGGCCCTCGTCTGCCTCGACTGCGATTGGCCGTGGCTAGCAGTACCAGTCGATGTCGAAACGGCGGGCTGGTGGCGCACCAACGTCGTCGTCGACTCTGAATCGCTACAATGCGCGCTCGGCTCTCAGGAGCGCGATGCTCCCGTTGTTTAACAGAGGACTGCGAGCGAGCAGAGCAGCGTGTACTCCCTGTCGCTGTCAGCGCTTGGCGACGCGTGTCGAAGAGCAACCAGCGGCTGTGGCGTCTCGAGCGGCACTGGCGTCGTTTGTAGTGTGCAGCCGTGTGGTCGTGTGAGCGATATACGAGAACCGAGAAGAGCGGTTTTTTCGCAATACCACGCTGCACAGTCCACCACACGGGAGTCGGTCGGTGGAAGAGAGAAGGAAAAGAGAAAAGTGAAAGGGGAAACGCAACCGACTGACGATAGCACGGAGAAGTCGCCGACGCGGCGCACTCTGCGTGGGCGTACGAAGGGGGGAAGGAGGGAAGGAGGGAAGAAGACAAAGAGATGCGTAGGTGGCGTGAGCGGTTGGCACGAGGACGCCACGGGTGCAAAGGGGGGAAGGTCGTAAGTGCAAAGGTGACAGTTTGAACGTGCGCGCCGCTGCGGATGCGGTAGAACGAGCAGAGCGGGCGCACAGGGGGTCGGTACGAAGTATGGCGAAGAACAGCGCACCGAAATATGACCACCACAAAACTCCCAAAAGCATTCTGCGTTCCCAATTCGTCCAAATCAATTGCCTCTAGCAAAAGTTACCGAAAGAAATCGTTTCGTTAAAAAAGCATCCTTTACAATGTACATACGGTACGTGTGCGTTGCATGTACATGTGGTACACGAGTACACGTGGGTTACATGCTCATGTAAGCATGGCAGTGAACGACGGGAATGCCTGCCAAACTCATGTGGCAGGGAGATCGAAGAAGAATTCGGCGTGTACGCCTCCAACGTGGCGCGCGCTGCGGCCGTGGACGAGCGGCAGCGGCGTCAGACGCTCTGTCCGCTCTGCGGCCGCGGCCCGCTGGCCGAGCAGCGCGTCTGCTCCGACTGCCGCCTCTCCGTCTGTCGCGAATGCGGACACGATCAGGTTGTCTTGTTGTCTGGGGAGCACGCGCGTTCACGTGTCAACGACACAACTACGAGCCTCCAGAGGTACGGCTGGGACTGCAACATGTGTCTGGCGCGACGAGAGCTTGACGAGCTGAACCAGCGCCGCGCTCGACGCAAGCAGCTCGTCTCGGCTCGATCCACACCCGCTCAACAGGTGTGCCGGAGCGAGCACCCACCCATGTTTTGACGTTTTTTTAATTCTAGTTCGCGGGCGGTTTCGAAAGCTCGGGCCACTCGGCGTCCGACAGCGAACTGCAGGATTTCGAGCCCCCTCGACGCTGGGATTTTGCCTCTGACGACGACGACTTTGGCGGCACGCTACCCGCTGAGGTTTTGCGCCTGGGCACAGCGCTTGTCGACGCCACCAATGCCTCCGCCTTCGATGCCGAGTCGCTCGACCGAATGGCCGTCAGTCCCACGTCGCAACTTCCAGCGGCAGAAAGAGCGAAGCAGCTCGAAGGTGAGACGCATCGAGAGAGTGCCCATTGCGAGTCATGCATGCGCCTTAGGCGAATCCCAACTGGTGCTCGAGCCACAAGCTCGTGGCACGCACGACGCGGCGGAGCATAGCTCCGGCGAGGAGGAGGAGGAAGAAGAGGAAGGGGAAGGCGAGGAGAGCGTGGAGGACGACGACGACGAGTATCCTGACGAGGCGATCGAGGTGCCGGCCGCGCCGGCGATGACGCTCGAGGAGGCGGTCGCAGAGCAGGACGAGCGCGACCGCGTCGGCAAGAGCGTCCTCGAGGAGATCGCCAGCACCTTCTCCGCCGGTGGACAATTCGACGAGGAGCTCGCCTGGGCCTCGCCCGCGCCCAGTGCGGCGCCTACAAGCGCGACAACCACTGCGCACTCGACAACGCCAACTGCCGACGACACCCCAAAGTCAACTCATTCCACGCGTACGCTGCTGCATAGAGCATGGTTCTAAAGTCTATGTCAAATGCTCGTGAACTGGAGGTTTTTTGCAAAAATATCGAAGGTGCTTGAGAATTAATTAAGAACATACTATATAGATGGATAGCCCAGCTGGAGCTACGATTCATACTGGCCCTTATTTGCAATTCTGAAACCACCCATCCCACAATTGCAACTGACACCAAAAAACCACCTTTTTACTGGAAGGACCTAGCTTGCTGAAAATTGAAGGATCGATAGGTACCCACAGGGCCATCTTTCATTCCAAAATTGGTTCAATTCGAATCGTGCGATTTTGAGATATGACCAAAACAAAATTTCGGAAAACGTTAAAAATGGCCAAAATCGCGATTTTTCAAAAATCTAGGGGTACCTTGTTAATATCTTCAGAACCGTACACTGGATCGAAATGAAATGTTCTGCTCGCATGTAGCCAAGACCAAGACCTTTCCAATTATATGCAAATTTTTGCTGTGACTCCTTCTGTGGCGCTATTACGGTGCGATTTCCATTTTTGGCGGCAACGCTCACAAAATTCGATGCCATTCGGGTGTGCTTTGGTGGAATGGTCTGAAATTTGGCCACCATGTGCCCACGACCGCCACGCAAAAAGTATATTTTCAATTTTTTGATTGGACCTCTCCATCTAGAGAAAAGGCTCAGAAACTGTCAGAGTCAACAAGCTCAAATTTTTGGGTTTTTTTGCTGTCTGTTTGACGTGTCATAAGTCACTGGAGAATGGATGTAATGTAGTCAAATTTGACATGCGTTTGGACGGTTGCATCCGTTACACATCTCCCAACTTTCATTCGCTTCCATAAGAGGAGCACAGAGTTATGGTGCAAGGATTAGCGCCACTGCAAATAGTGCATTTCTATTGTCTTTCTGTCTGTGTGATTTTGTCATGTTGACTCATGACAGCTCTTTTCTCTATCTTTGAGTGCACGCACAAGCAACTATGGCACTATTTGCAACTCATTGGCTAATGGCTTGAATCTGGTGCTAGTAAAATGAGTCAACTCATCAGTCAAAAATTTGAGCTTGTAGACTCTGGCAGTTTCTCAGCCTTCTCTCTAGATGGGAAGGTCCAATCAAAAAACTGAAAATGTACTTTTTGCGTGGCGGCCGTGGGCACATGGTGACCAAATTTTACAGCATTCCACTAAAGCACACCCGAATGGCATCGAATTTAGTGAGCGTTGCCGTCAAAAATGGAAATCACACCATAATGGCGCCACAGAAGGAGTCAGAGCAAAAATTTGCATATCATTGGAAAGGTATTGGTCTGGACTACATGCGAGCAAAACATTTCATTTCGATCCAGCATACGGTTCTCAAGATATTAACAAGGTGCCCCCAGATTTTTGAAAAATCGCGATTTTGGCCATTTTTAACGTTTTCCAAAATTTTGTTTTGGCCATATCTCAAAATCGCACGATTCGAATTGAACCAGTTTTGGAATGAAAGATGGCCCTGTGGGTACCTATCGATCATGCAATTTTCAGCAAGCTAGGTCCTTCCAGTAAAAAGGTGATTTTCTGGTGTCAGTTGCAATTGTGGGATGGGTGGTTTCAGAATTGCAAATAAGGGCCAGCATCAATCGGAGCTCTAGCTGGGCTATCCATCTATATAGTATGTTCTTAATTAATTCTCAAGCACTTCGATATTTTCCCAAAAAACCTCCAGTTCACGAGCATTTGACACAGACTTTAGGCAGAGTCTTTTTACGATTGTTGTGCTGGTTCAGATGGCACGCGTCAGCTGCAGCAGCCGCAGCAGCACCAAGAGCAACAACAACAACACTATGAACAGCCCAAGCACTCGCTGGGTCGTCGGAATCCGTTTCTCGAGCCTGCCGAAGGCGACGACGATGACGACGTGGAGCTTCAATTGGACGGAGACGCACCTGTCGAGGTGCGCGGCACCACCGCTCTTCTTTCGAATAGTAGCAGCTCCGCCGAAAGCACACCGGTTTTGACTCAGACTGAGAGACAGAAGGAACAGGAGAGACCGACGTTGGCGGAGGAGGAGGAGGACGAGCTGGACTATACGCAGGCGGCGAAGTACTACAGCAACCAGCCGTTCTACAGCCACCGTCCCGGCCCTGTCTACACGATTCCCGAAGACGAGGAAGAGGAGGCGTGCGGCGGAGTCGAGCCCAAACCTCCGCAGCGACGCTCGTCCCTGGGCCGAGCCAGCGCCTACCAACAGCAGCAGCGATCAGAGCAGCAGGCCACGTCAACGTCGATGACAATTGCTGGCGGTACGAATGAAATGAAGAAACTTTTAGATTGAATGAAACGGAGTACAGTAGGTAGTGATGCGGGTAGGGGGGGGGGGAGGTGGGAAGCGGGACCCGGCCCCTCGTTTGTTTGAGCGCCTTCACCGATTGCTACGAGTGTCGGCAGCGCCGTGTCTACCCACCCGCACACGGGTTTCGGAGCCAAAGGAACGAGACGCCTTGTGGAGACGGACTAACTACTTAGTCTCTGGCCGCCACCGCCGCGGTCGGCCGCCTGATTGACGCCGGCGGCGGACGGTTGACCGTTAGTCGGCCGGCCAAGCTAGTAACTAGGCGTCCCTTTCTATCCACCGACTGCCGCCAAACCAGCCCACAGCCCAACACAGACTGCCCTTGGGGTATTCTTTCCCCGTCAATCGAATTCCAACCTTTTTTCAGACAATCTCGAGGGGAGACGCCAGCTGCAGTTGTCGGCGGTCGTGACGTCGACGTCGCCGGGTCGTCAGACGCAACTGGAGCCGCTCTCGGACGAGGACGAGTTCGTCGTCGCCGGCGGGGCGCCAATCGACGGTCAGCAGGCCAAGTATCAACCGATTGTCTCCGCAGTCTCTCCCCTCACATTGCCACAGGTTGGTTCCCTTCACCCGTCACTTGTCTACGCAATCCACTCGACGAACATACTTATTAGCTGTATTCCTCTGACAGGCGGCAATGACAACAAAGTCGCCGATTGCACCACCGACGTCGGCAAGACAGGACGTCACGGCAGTAGTGTCGTCTGAGCACTACTTCAGCCAGATGCTGCAGCTGACCCGTGACATCGCAGGGGACAACCCCTCACAACAGAGCACTGACAAGCGTCGCACTGGCATTGCTCGTCCAATCTCAGATTCAGAGCCATTTATTGCGCACTCATCGCAATTCGGTGCGTTTGATACTGCGCTGCGGGACGGTCCACCCTCTCTCAGTCACTGACACACACACACACAGGCGCCGAAGGCCCTTATGACGGAGCAGCTTCAACTGAAGCGACGACGCCTCCGTCTCCGCGCCTAGAGCCGGTGCGGTCGGCGCCGCCACCGCCGACGACGCCACCAACAACCGCCACGCCACCCTTTGCCACAGGAACGTCGGCCCAAAGCGCTGTACCAGTTCTTCGTCCGACGGTGAAGCTTGTCACTTGCAATCGAGCACACGACACTCCCACTCGGAGTTTTGTTGCGCTTGTTGTAGACTGATGGGGCGAACGAAGCAGACCGAAGCGCCCAGCAAGGCTCGCCGCCCACAAACGGCGCGGCGTCGGACTCGAGCAGCTACGACAATCTGCCGGCAACGTTGCGAGCCCAGAACGCGGCGCAGGTGCGGCGGCCGCACTCGACGTGGCCAGTTCGCTTTAGTCCGAACTCGTCCGCTGCAGGCTGCGATGGAGCTGGACGGAGAAGACGAGGAGGAGCTGAGCATGTCCTCAAGATTGAAGCGCTCGCCCGCGATGATTCTGCACGGCGACCGGCCGCTCACGTCGATGTCGACTACGTCTACGACTGCGACGCCGCCGCCGCTTTCAGTAGCTGTCGCCACGCAGCCCTATACGGCTCTCGACAACCCCTTCATCAACTCGAATCTCAACAGAAGCGCCAGAGCCGCCGCCGTCCCGAGACAGGTTGGCTTGGCCTTATTTGACGGCGCGATCTCAGGCTTGGCGCGTCCTATGGGTCCCTGACTCTGGCCTAAGCGACCGATTTTCAGTAGTTTCTTCTTCGCCTTTCTCGGGCGTCGACTTGACTTTCCTTTCTGTCCGCCATACGCGACGCGTGGCAGCCGTCCGCCCGTCGGTCGACGGGCCAATATTTGAGCGGCCTTGGGGGAGCCGTTAGGGTGGCCGTCGGGAGCTAAAGGGACTCAAACGCCTAACGGCTTTCCACCGAGTAGCTTCATACGCTGCTGCGCGGGCGGGCGGGCCGGTCAAGTCCGTCAGGCGTAGTCGGTTCGAGCAAGTGGGGGCGGCGAAGGAGCGCGGCTGAAATTTCTCATTTCGACTCGCAGCGTTGTCGACCGACCGCGAAAGAGACCGCGAAAGAGGGACGGCGGCCGCGTCTATCCCCCTGTGGCGCCTCGACGCGCCGCCCCGCCGCTAGCCTCATGCCAGCCGCCGCCGCCTTCCGTTTTCACGCCCCGCCCCGCTCGACGCTGCCTCCTAATACCTCGGCATTGTGTCGTCTCGTCGACTACTCTCTCTTCCACCCTCCCACTCCCCCTCCTCCTCCTCCTCCGCCTCCGCGTTCGCTGCTCGCCCAGCGGCAGCTTGTAGTTGGGCGGCGGACGCCGTCGTCGACACACCGACGCATGCGCTGAGGCGGACAGAACGACGCGTCGAGTTGGATGGAATTGGACCAGCTATTTGTTGGGAGCGCGGCAACCAGGACCTCAGGCGGCGCGCAGGGCCCCCTCTCCCCTTTGGTGGGCCGCCGGCAAATAATGTCCGTATCGACTGCCGCCGGTCGTGAAGCGCCACTGCCGCCTTCGCCTGCCGCGCTTCGCCCTTCCATCGAGATTCCAGGCGCGATGACCAGCCCCCCACGGCGTCCGCCGGCAGCGCACCGCCGTTGTCGTGCCTTCCGTGCACTCGCGCCTTCTTACCCCGCTGCAGGATGAGACTACCTGCCTCTCCTCATCAGTGCCGCCGTCCCTGCCGAAGCAGCCACCTCCGTTGTTCCAGTCGCAACTGCCCCAGAAGCAGCTCCAGCAGCAGTTGCCTCAGGCCTGCGTCTCGGCGGGCACTGCGCCCTCAGCTCCTTCAACAGCCGCCGCCGTGGGGCCCGACGCTAGGCCTCCGGAGGCTGCGGCCATGGGGCGCCGCAAGCTGCCCAGCTTGCCAACCGACCACCAGCAGCAGCGTCTGCCCCCTGCGTCTGCGACCGCACCGGCTACCGCAACGCCCGCACCACTCCCAGCAGCTCCGCCTGCCTATCAGGATTTTTCGGCTTCGTCCTCGCGGCTTTACAAGGCGCGGTCGACTGCTGCTCCAGTTACGCAGCCTAGAACGACACCATCGGCGCAGCGGAAGAAGCAGCCCGCTGAAGCGCCTCTGCGAGCTGCGGTGGCCCAGTCGGGCGGTGTCATGCCGACGACGTTGGCTCGTGTTCTACTGAAGCAGGAGCTCAAAGAAGCGCTAGAGAAGAGGCGACAGGAGAAGTTGGAGGCATGCGAGATCGAAGCGAATCAACGACAGTACACGGTCCATCGTCTGCTCATCAGTGGACTTATGCCCGACAGAAAAGCGGACCGTGAGAGCGACAGGATACCGGACCGAGTCAAATGCACGCTGCCCAGAGAGTTGGTGGACGGCGCGCGCGTCGTGCCCCCTCCCAAGAGTTCGACAGGCACGCAGCGCGGCGGAAAACGGCTACCGCAGCCGGGCAAAGTCAGCGCCTCCGTGCAGACCATGACCTCCGCGCCCAGCGTGGCCGGCACGAGCAGGCGCAAGGAATTGCCTGCAGATCCGAGTGACCGACAACGCCACAGCGTCTACCAGAAGACGCAGAGCGCACAGGAATTGGTCCGGCCCAAGGCCATGCGGAACGCAGAAGTCCAGACCAACGCCTCCTTTCTGGCCGCGCAGTGGCGCGCCAAGTACGACTTCACGCCCCGCGTGACTGACGACAACTACTTCCAGCAGCGCTCGCAGCGCTCCATCGGAGTGTCGACCGAGCCCTCTGCTGCATTTCCCGGCGAGCTGGCCAATCAGCTGAGGCCTCCGCAGCAGAAACGCCACCACCATCATCGGCGCCATCGTTCGCCGACTCGCTACTACTTCTCGGAAAACGACGACCCGCAGTCCCGGGAGCAGCGGAAGCGCCAAGTGCGCGCGGAGATCGCGCGCCGACGCGAGAAGCTCGCCTCCCTGGGCGACCTCACCGACCTCGACCAGTACACGACCACCGACCGCTTTCTGCCTCCGCGACGCATTGCGCCCGAAGTCAGTGACTACTCGTCGCACGTGCCCCACTACGGCTCGCTCTCCCGGGTCGACTTTCCCTCGTCCGTTCCTGGCGCCGTGGCTCTGGACGACCTCTCGCTCTCGGAGCCTCTGCGACAACGGCCCGTGCCGACCCTCAGACGGCCCCAGCACGTCGGCCGCGATGAGCAAGAGCTGAAGTACCGCTCCTTGCCGCGCAATCTCGACCGCCTTCGCGCCGAGTACGCCGCGGTCGTGCCTCAGCCCAGTCTCCGTCAGCAATACGGAGGGCCGTCATCGAGCGCCACGCACGCAGCGCCGCCGCCGCGTCGGCCGTACCCGGCCGAGCCACAGCACTACCCAGTGCAGCAGCCACAGCGGTATCCAGCGGAACGACAGTGGCGCGATCGCAGCTCCGCCCTTTACGGCAGCACGCCGGCGCAGGCTCAACTGATGGACTACGCCTCCACCGAGCCCTCCTACTCGGCCGCCGCGCCTGTGCACTGGAACGAGCGGTATCGAAGCGCAGCCAATCCCATGAGCCAGTCTATGCCGAGCCTCGATCCCTACAATCCCACGGCTCATTGGTCAGCTCCGCCGGACCAGCTGCCCCACACCTTCACGCCAATGAGCAACTATCGATGCTACCTGGACAGTCTGGGCGCTGCTGGCCAGCCTTTTCACGACTACTCAAACTCTTCAGAAAGGGTGGCGCCTCCACCATTCTCGTCGACAGTGCCCGGCGCATCGGGCGGCTTCCTCTCCCAGTACGCCAACTACCTAAACGAAGACTTCCGCAACCGTCCAACTGCCATGAACAATTACGCGGCGGCGCTGACCGCGCGCCAGGCGCCACCGATGCCGCCTGCTTCGAGAGCTGATCCGAGCGCAGCGCCTCTCTGGTTCCCGTCGCCGTACAACCAGCCGCCGCCGCCGAACGCAGACCAGAGCTTGCGGAGGGCGGCGGGCGCTGCGGCGGTGGCGTCGGCGCCCTCGATGTGGACCGCCGACGCTCCGTACGGCGCGTCCATGCAGCCGGTCGTGCCGCGATACCCGTCGTCGTACGCTCCCCAGCTCAGGGCTCGTGCCGCCGCGCGCCACTCGGCGGCGCCGACACTCGAGCGCGTCACAGGTATGGCGGCGACGCTCGAAGAAAGCGGCTACCTCTAGTCGTTCGTGCCTGTGCGTGTGCGCTGCGGTCCTCTTTCGCTTGCTCTATAGAAGTCGCACTCTGGAGACGCACGCGTTGTGACACCGACTCGCAGATCTGTGCAAAAACCAAACTGTTGTGCTGTGTGTGCGTGTGTGTGACATGCGCCCTCGCCTCGCGTGGTGGTGACCGTCGCCGAGTTGCTCCGACTCAGAGAATCAAAGTGTACACAACGCTGGTGTCGTACACAAAGCAAAGATATAAAACACTGAACGATTACGTATTATTGATAGGCGAGAGCATGGAAGTACGCGACCTTTCCGCGTTTCAAGCACTGGGTTTTCTAGTTCTAGTTGCTAAGAACATTTGTAGAGAATCGTTACCTATGTAGATGGCATGTCGTTGCTGCCTATGTACAAAGGAATTCTTACACTGTCACTGAGTGTCACATCTACGAAATGTGTAAGTGTTGAGACAGCTGAGCGTATTCGTCTGTTACCGTGTCGCATACCATGTAAGGGGTGGAATTATCCCTACGTTCTCAGAATACGTATTGTTCGTCACAAAGCCGTCAGGGCGTTTGAAGCGTACTTTAGTAACACCGCGTGGCCTACGGTACCTACGGTATGTATGTGTGTTGTGTGTAGAGCATGTACATACAGTACATGGTACATTGTACACGCAAAATCGCAGCGCATTAATTGTTGAAAAGGAGCAATTCGACGACGTGTGCTTTCGTTTCTTTGCTCGCTTCGTGTCCCGCTTGCTTTTGGCTCTCCATTGTGATGTAGAACGCTGCCACGGAGTGTGTTTGTACTGTGAGTGTGCGTCTGTCACGCGCTGGTTCCTGTTGTACATACAGTACACACTGAAATGAGTGTCTCATTCGTTCCGTCTTGGTTTAGACATCGACGACTTGTACGAGCCCTTCAAAAGCGGCGCGACTCGGCAGGAGAGGCGCCGGAGAGGCTGTGGCGACGATTGGGTGCGTGAGAGCGGGAGGGAGGAGTGGGGGGGGGCCTCTCGTGGCGTCGACCGACCGTAATTCGTGCAGAACCAAGCGAGCGCGGTCGAGTACCACTTGTCGAAGCGGAATCGCGACCGGTCCGCTTCGCCACCACGGCCCGTGCCCAAGAGTCGCGTGACCGTGACCAGCCACTGCTGGGACCCGACCGTCAAGCGCATCCTCCTCTCCAAGGACCCCAAAGGTATACCGCGTCGGCGTCACGTGTGCTGCAGCGCCCCCTCCACTTATTTTCATCGGTTTCGTCTCTAGGCGACGGTCTTGGCATGAAGGTGGTCGGCGGCAAGATGCTGCCTAACGGAGAGCTGGGAGCCTACGTTGCGGCCGTCTTCAAAGGGGGTCTGATCGAGACGCTGGGCGAAGTCGAAGAAGGTAGTCGATCGACAGCTGCGCTCCTCCAAGTTGCGTGTTGCAGCAGTGCCCCCAACAATCGTTCTAGGTGATCAAATTCTCGAGTGGAACGGCGTGCCTTTGACAGGCAAGTCATACGAAGACGTCCAACGCATCGTGGGGCGCAGCAGCGGAGAAATTGAAATCGTCGTCAAAAGGTAGTTATTAGGTAGCAAGGGAACAGCGAAATAGCCAAAAGTCCCGAATAGCACGATGGGCCACGTGTGGTTTCATTGCAGTGACGCAAGATTGAATCAAGTCTACGAGGCCAAACAGAGCTCGAGTCTCGACCGGGGCTACGAGAGTGCGGCCGACAGCGGCAATCCCTCCAGCTATCAACTGCAAGAGGCCAACAACGGTGGCCACCACTGACCGGCTGCTGGCGTCAGTCTCTCTAGTGGCTCTCGTTCAGTGGCGATCTCGATGTCTGACTTCCGGTCGCCGGCGTCGAGCGCGCCGCCCGTGCCGGCGCACCGGGCGCGCGGCCTGGACGGCCGGGCGTCGCCGGCGTTCAGCATGACGCCGCGCGCCGTCACGCCCTCGCAGTGGCAGCGCCAACAGCCCCACGACTCCCAGGCGAGTCGGCCCCCGCAGCCGGGCTGGCGTCGAAACCGGCGTCGCTGACCCGAGGCTCGCCGCGCGACGACGACGACGACCCCAGCTTTCACGCCTTCCTTTCTTTCGCTTCCTCCTCGCTCGCCGCGCCGCTTCTCGCTCGCTCAACGTCTCCTTCCCCCTTCCGCCGTCACCCTGTCCTCTGTGCTTCACGCTTCCACGGGCACCACTGTCGGCGGCACTCACTCCTTGCTTTTCTCCAGCCGTGCTTCACTTTCGTCTTTCCAGGTTTCGTTGCTTTCCTTTGATCGGCTCCGCTTTTCGTTTACGTCTTTGACGCAGCAGTCGCGCCTCAAGGCCAAGGACGGCGCGCGTTTAGGCTCTCGACATGCTGACGAGTCTGCCCATCCTCTTCGGCCACCTCAAAGTGGCCGTCCTCTACGACGACATCAGCTGCACCCTTCTCGTCACCGTCCTCTGCGGTCGCGCCCTCCGGACGCAGTCGAATCGCGACAGGCCCAACCCTTTCGTCAAAGTCTACCTGTTGCCTGGACGACAGTAATTCCGCAATTCAATGCAGCGTCAGAGTTAACGTGGCGCTCCTAGCGTGCACAACAAGCGGCGGACGCGCTTCGTGGCGGGCTCTCGGAACGCCGAGTGGAACCAGACGGTCGCCTACAAGGACGTGACCCTGCTCGAGCTGACCGGTCGCTATCTCGAGTTCACCGTCTGGAACTACGACCGTCTCAAGGAGAACGATTTCATGGGACAGCTCATCCTCAGCCTCTCCGGTCCGCGCCCCCCCCCCCCCCCCCCGCTGCCGACGACTGACGCGCCCTCGACGTCTTCCAGACCCGTACGTGCTGTCGGGCCGGCCCAAGTGGTACCCGCTCCAGAGCCGCGACTCCGACATACTCGAGCAGCCCGTCTACGCCGTTGACCGGCCCCTGCAGTACACCGTGCCCGACATGGGACTACTGCAGCAGCAGCAGCAACAGCACAACGCCTCCGCCTACCACAGCTTCGTCGTCGACAGATTCCCAAGGCCCAGGACCGAGTACGACCGACTGCCCCTCGCCGGTACGCATCCCCCCCCACGGCTAAACACACTGTGCACCATTGGGAGGAGGAGGGTCCGGAGGGCCCTGGACCGAAAAGCACAAACGGGGGGTCGTCTGCGATGAAGGCTCCCGCTTCTTCGGCGAAGAGTAGCAGTACGAAATACAGTACAGTACAAATTAAAAAAAAAACGTTCAGATTCGTACGGGAGTCGGCCGATCGATTGGTACCCGTACGGCGTTCCGCAGCGCGGAGTCGCCATGTGATTCTCCGCAGCCGGTGCGCTTGCTTCTGGTAGCTGTATATACGACCTCGGCTTCTGCGTGTGTCTCCCAGCCCATCGACTGTGATCTTGACATTCGTTCCGCCGACGAAGCACTGATCTCGCATTCGCGCAGCAGCCCATTCTCAATACAGCTCCTGTGGCGCATTCGATCTCCTCTCCCTCGCGCGCAGTGCTCACTCGCGTAGTCACTGACAATACATGCAATCTCTTTCTTCTCCATGAATACTTTGTCAACCATCTGCGACAACAAGAAGGGCAACAGCAGCGAGCGGGGTGACGAGGGAGAGTCGTGTTACGGCCGACGTCTGCGCATCTGGAGCATTCGTCGTTCGATCTTGGCGGCGGGCCTGCGCTTCTGGCGCCTCTCCTTCTGGTGGCGTTTGTCCCTCTCGCTGCGCTGCTCGGCTTGGGAGCGCGCCTTGGTCTTGAAGCGCAGCTCCACGCTGCCGCCCGGACCCGCCACCACCCTCTCGACCTCCTCCTGCTCCTCGCCCGCCGCAGACGAAGCCGCTGCCGCAGACGACGTGAGACGAGCGCGCTCGCCCAACGTCAGCCGCGTCAGGCGCCGACCCAGACGCCCGCTGCCGCCGCCGCCCCCCTCCCCCTCTGCGCCTCCCGACCAACCAGCGTCGGCGTCACGCAATCGAATGTGGCGCGTCTAGAAACAGGTTGTTTCAATTCAATCAGTCGTAGCGCCCCAGGCGTAGCGGAGCCTTCGAACTACCTGCTTGCGTTTCGGCTGCAACCTTTCTTCGTCATCGTCGTCGTCACTGACGATGACATCGTCCGTGTCCTCGTCATCATCTTCTTCTTCTTCTTCTTCTTCGTCCGGGGACCTCCCGTCGTCATCCGCCAGGCGTCGCTCGAGTCTCTCCTGTGCATCGTCGTCGCTGTCGTCGTCGCGGCGTGGGGCAGAGGCGCTGGTCGACTTGTGGAGTCGACTCAGGGCGGGATTCATGAGGCGGAATTCCTCGCTCTCGGGATCCACTTGGAAGTCGGCGTCTGTGAAGAGCGCGTCGAAGCGCTCGTCCGACAGCAGCTTCGAGGCGTCCAGCGCCTAGGTGGTGCACGCAACACGCGGTTAGGTCACGGTTGCAGGATTCTCTGCCACCCCCTACCTTCTTCTTTTTCTTGCCTTTCATGGACTTGGCCTGCTCGGCTTGGTCCTTGAGACGGCCGGCCAACTCCTTGTTGACCTTGGGCTGTCGTTGCTGCTTCTGCGCCTCCTCGTCCCTCCTCTTGAGTTTGTCCCTGCCTCGGTCCTCGTCGACCTTGTCGCGGATCTTGCGCCGTTGGTAGTCGTCGAAGGCGAACGGCTGCACGAACGTGCGCGCCTTCGCGTGCAGACGCGCGTCCACGAAGTAGCCGTGCATGTAGGCGCGCAGCAGGGAGCTGCCCATCAAGTGGGACAGGCCCAGCGACTCCAGCTCCGCGGGCGTCACGAAGCGATAGTCGTCGAAGACTGGAACGCGGGCAGGCGTGCTCCACTGGGGGCGGGCATGGCTGAAGAAGCGCCG
The DNA here is from genome assembly GCA_030248085.1 of Paralinhomoeus sp. GSCO2_6. Classification (NCBI taxonomy): domain Eukaryota; kingdom Metazoa; phylum Nematoda; class Chromadorea; order Monhysterida; family Linhomoeidae; genus Paralinhomoeus; species Paralinhomoeus sp. GSCO2_6. Next base: position 28,634 of record JASAMY010003369.1, on the reverse strand, counting down.
AACCGTGGCTGTCGTCGGCCGCGTCGGCGTCGAGCTCGTCGACGACGCGGTCGAGGAAGGAGCACCACTTGGGCGCCGGTCCGAGGCTCGGCACGTAGTAGACGCGCACCTTCTGCGACTCGTTCGCCAGCAACATCAGCCCTACAAGAAACCGACACGCTAACAACACACGCACGCACGCACGCACGCGCGCACACACACACACACACACACACACACACACACACACACACACACACACACACACACACACAAATGAATCGCCAACTGCCCAAGCACCACATGTTAGCATTGAAAATTACTGTAGTTTTCAATTGAAGAGTTGTGGATAAAAGGCGATTGCAGTGCTGGGATTCGAACCCAGGTCTCAGGGATTCAAGACGCGAAAGTCTCTGGCCCGTCTTTGAAGCAGGGTTTTAAATTGTTCAGGATGTGCGTACATGTATATCAACCTCCATTCCAATTTAAGGCGTGATGGCAATTGACTTTTACACGAGCACTCCATCGGCCATTATCTCTCCTGCGTATTCCGTTTCTGTTGCGAATTCAGGCAATTCCAGTGACGACACGAAAGTACATGAGCACAGCAAAAAGGAGCACCCAATTCTCATAGCAACCCGGATATGTTGATAATGTTCGCGTGTGAGTTTGGCACCAGTTGAAAGAATGGTGATGGCGTGAGAAAATATAATAGTGTGCCCAGCCCAACGCACGCGTCTTTCTTTCACCTACTGAAACAATTTGACTTCGAAGCCGCTCACTCGGCATTTTTAGTTTTTACACACTGAGCACTGGATTAGGCCAATTTTCTTGCGTGATTTGTGTTGTGGTTCCATTTCTATCACAGCCTAGAGCGATGTACTCCGAAGCGGGCGAGCTAGCGGCGGCGGTGAACACATTCGAGGACGTCGTGGCTGGCTTGGGGCTGATGCTGCTGACGATGGTCGCGACCCTGCTCTACCTGCCAGTCGTGGGCGCGCTCTGCCGACTCTCGCGTTCCCAGTCGACCTTCCTGCTCTTCCTCAGTGGAGCGATCGCTGACTTACTTGTACTACAGTGTCTCACCCTGCTTGGTCTCTACATTGCACTCGACAACGTCACCGACGTCAAGGCCTGGATCCCGAAGTGGTTGATGAGCGTCTGGTGCAAAACCGTCTGGTACGCGCTCGGCTTCCACTACGGTCTCATCGGTCTTAACCGCTTCGTCGCCGTCCTCAAGTACAGGCAGAGAATCGAGCAAATGTTCACAAGAAAAGTGTCGGTGGCACTGTGCGGAGCCGGTTGGTTTGACTGGTTGCAAGTGCACTGCTTGTGACAACCGGAGAGCGAGAGAGAGAGAGAGAGAGATATTCATTCAGTGTGGCTCCTAGCATTCGTGTTTTCCTTCTTTGAGAGCTGGCTCTGCGACGGCACGTCCCTCGTCTACCACCCTGCAACGTACACCCTCGGCCCAGAGAACATCACAGTGAACGTGGCGACAGGCGCTTACTACGTAGCCATGGCATCCAATGGAACCGCGTTCCTTCTTGCTGTTTCTATCTACAGCTCCATCTTCGTCACCATTGGCTTGTCTGCAGAGAGGAGAAGACTGTTCAGGGGTGGGTCTTGGAGTTGAATGGTACCAACTCGTTTGACGGCCAATACGAGCAGTTTCCAGCATCGCCCAGTCAACAGTCGTCATTGTCGTCGTCAGACAGCGGCGGCGCGTTTGGCTCGGTGCAACGTCGACTGCTGACGATCTCGCTGACAAACACGCTGCTTTTCGTGGCCGTCAGCCTTCTGTACTTTCCAGAGGGATTGATGAAGAACAAGTGGCAGAGGCTGCTGCTCTTCGACATGGCCATGGCACTCAACGCCATTAGCAACGGACTCCTTTTGCTCCTCTTCAGCGCACTCGTCCGCGCCGAGGCGAGCAACTACACACGCATCCGACGCGCACACATTCAGTGTTCCCTTCAGACCGTCGCCTTCCTTCGCTGGTGCGTCCGGAAAAGCGCAAGACCCTCTCCTGCGCAGCCAGCCAACAACACTGCATGGCCCAGACAAGTACAAAAGTAAGGCAGCGCTTGCAACAGATGAAATTAAGCTAGGGTTAAACCACCCATAGAGTTTTGAGTTGGCAGGAGGCCATTGGGGCAGCTTGTCTTGGTAGAGCATATACTGTTGTATCCAACACCAGACGATGTATAATATGGATTGGCCTCGATTACACCAGCAGAAATGCTAGCTGATCCACCTGTGCTGTGTGTTATGTATGTTTGAGAACGCACATGCTCTTCTGATGCCACACAAGCGCAGCACAGGAACACACAACACGCATACAAATGCAATTATTCTTCTAATGCACGGGTATTGAATATTAATAGTTGCTAATTACTGTAGGTTTCAAGACCTTATAAGGACATAAGACACGTATATCTTTGTCAAGTCGTCCTTGAAGGCGTAAATTGTCCAGGATGCGCGTGCATGTCCCCCAACACCTGCACCTGTACCAATTAGAGGCATCATGAATAGTTCTTTGTCTGTCGGTCTTTACCTACCCAGGATACACTATTTCTGTCGTAGAATTGACGCACTTCATGTGATAATCGGAATTACGTGCAGAAGGTATTCCTGCAGAAAAACTGGAGAACTCCCCTCGCATCGCGTGGGTCGCTGCACCATCAATACGGTATTTTCGTCATGGTTAGCGTGTGAGTGGGCTTGGCACCCATTTAAATGAGATGGACAGTACAAAGGCGTGAGAAATATAGTAGAATAGAAACAGGAGGTTGAGGTCGCGTCCATACGCACCCACCCGCAATCTTTCACTAGCCGAAACAAAGCGATTTCGTGGTCACATCATTCTTTTTCAGTCGACCAAGTGTCGGCCTGAGAAAATCCGCTCACGCAATTTAACGAGAGTTGTGCTCGTGTCCCCTGCAAGGCATAGGACGATGTACTCTGAGGCGCGCGAGCTGGCGGCGGCGGTGAACACGTTCGAGGACGTCGTGGCGGGCTTGGGGCTGATGCTGCTGACGATTGTCGCGACCCTGCTCTACCTGCCGGTCGTGGGCGCGCTCTGCCGACTCTCGCGTTCCCAGTCGACCTTCCTGCTCTTCCTGAGCGGTGCACTCGCGGACCTGCTCGTGCTGCAGTGTCTCACCCTGCTCGGCGTCTACATCGCGCTCGACAACGTCGTCGACGTCAAGTCCTGGATCCCGAACTGGGTCATGAGCGTCTGGTGCAAGACCGTCTGGTACGCGCTCGGCTTCCACTACGGACTCATCGGACTCAACCGCTTTGTCGCTGTTCTCAAGTACAGGCAGAAAATCGAGCAGATCTTCACAAGAAAAGTGTCGGTGGCGCTGTGCGTAGCCGGTCAGTCGATGGGTTGCAACGGACGTGCAACTGCGGAAAGAGGGCCTCCATTTAGTGTGGCTCCTCGCGTTCGTGTTGTCCTTCGTCGAGAGCTGGCTCTGCGACGGCACGTCCCTCGTCTACCACCCAGAGACGTACACCATCGCCCCGGAGAACCTCACGGTGAACATCGCTACAGGCGCCTACTACGTCTCCATGGCGTCGAACGGCAGCGCCTTCCTTCTTGCCGTCTTCATCTACGGCTCCATCTTTGTCACCATTGGCTTGTCTACAGAGAGAAGAAGGCTCTTCCGAGGTGACGTCTGAGTCAAAATCATCAAAATGACGTTCCACCAATGCGGCTTTCAGCGCCGCCTAGCCAGCAGTCATCATCGTCGTCGTCAGACAGCGGCGGCGCATTTGGTTCGGTGCAGCGTCGACTGCTGACGATTTCGTTGACGAACACGTTGCTTTTCGTCGCCGTCAGCCTTCTCTACTTTCCTGGGGGCTTGAACAACAAGTGGCAGAGGCTGCTGCTCTTCGACATGGCCATGGCACTGAACGCCATTAGCAACGGACTCCTTTTGCTCCTCTTCAGCGCACTCGTCCGCGCCGAGGCGAGCGACTACCGGCAAACGACCTGCGATTCCACCACTCGAAACCACAACTTTTGCTTTAGACAGTCGCCTTCCTTCGCTGGTGCGTCGGAAAAAGCGCGAAAACCTCTCCTGGCAACAACAGTGCAAGGCCACGCCAAGGGCAAAAACAAGGCAACAGCTGAAAACAGGCAACTGCGGACGGATCAAACCAATCCTCGAAGTTCACACCAAATGGCCGACCCAAGTCACACACCGAAACCAACAATTTGAGCGTTCGAAAGATTTCGGCCATTTAATTCAACTAAGGTTGTGGACTGTGGTGGAACATGCATGCACTGCTGTGTCCAACATCATAACATTCACATTACATGTATTGCATTAACTACACAACGTTGTGCCTACGAACATGCATACATACAGGTGGCAACGCACGCACGCACGCACACACGCAGCCATGCCAAACACGGTGCGGTACCTGAATTTGGCACGAGTTTCATGTCGTTGATGGGCGCTTCGGGCTCGATGGCGCAATGCGGAGAGGTGTTGGCGTCGCGGCGCCAGACCTTGACGACGCGCTCGTCGACCGACACCGTCAGCTCGGAGACGTCCACGCTGTCGACGCTCTCGTCGGCGCGCCGTCGGCAGAAGTCGATCGCCTTGATCGGCAGCCCGTTCATGTGGTCCTTGACCAACAGAGGCTGATTCGAGCGCAGGTCATAGAACAGGATCTAGGCACGACGCACCCCAGCGATTTCGTCAGCCTTCGCGCAGCGGTCAGTAGCGAGCGAACCTGTCCTTGAGCAGTGCCGACGGCGAAGTGGAGCGCGTCCAGAAACTTCATGCAGGTCACCGAAGGCAGACCCTTCGTCGAGCTGAACGCGAGCTGCCGAGCTGCGCTGTCGGGGCGTTGTTTGTTGTCGGCAACGCAGCGAACACACCCGACTCCTAGGGCGCAGTCGAGAATGGCGGCCCTTTCTCTAGTCCTGGGATCCCACGCTTCAACCGTGCCCTGAACAGCAACTCGTATCGTCAGCAGCTGCCACACGCCTGCTGAACCCAGAGACCGACCTCCCAGGTGCCGCCAACGAACAAGTAGTGGAGTTCGCTGATTTCGCACGAGAGAAGACAGGTGGCGCTCGTTTGCAGCGGCGTCATGTGCCGTCCCAGCTCCAGGTTGACGCGGTAGACTTGCGAGCTGCAGAAAATTTTCGCGATTTTCGTCGAACGTTGTTGTGGGCCGTAAGGGGGGGGGGGGGGAGTATCCGACGAGGAGGCGGCTACGTAGAGCTCGCAGTGGGGCGCGTGGTAGGCGAAGTCGCGGCCGAAGTGCGGGATGCGCATCCGCTGGTGGACGCCGCCCTGCGCGTGGAACTCCAGCCAGCGGTCCTCCTCGAGCAGCGCCACCTACAAGCGACCGCCCTCTCTCGAACGCCCGTCCGGCCCTTTCCTTCGCGGCAGCATACCTTCTCGTAGCCTTCGCTGAGAACCTTCATCTTGATGATCTCGGCGTCGAGACACCTCTCGAACTTCATCGACATCTCGTGCACGTCGTAGCAGCGGAAGCGCGGCTTGTACGTGCCTGCGCCGAGAGACTGCGCTGAGCATGGCTGACGGTGCGCACAAGACAGGGGTACCGCCGACGAAAATGTAGTCGCCGTCGGGACTCAGTTCGACGCAGTTGCTGACGTCGGGCATTGAGAAGTCCTGGATCAGCTCGATCCGCCGACGAATGTCTACGGAAGGTGGTGCAATAACTGCTCAAGTGAACGCATGGGTGCTTCAAATCGGCTTACCGACATCCTTCTGCGCTAGCTTTCGTCGTTTCCTGTCGGACAACCACTAAAGAGAGGATTGATTTGAGTTGAAAGACAAATTGAAAGACTAAAAAAAGCTCAAGCAAGTGCGAACTTCAGGCAAAGACTTTCCAGCGCTGAGATTGTAAATTTTCACATCGTTTGCTGTCGACAACAGCATCGTGTCCTTGTCCAACTTGTTCGGTATTCAATAACCCACTCTTTGATTGTGCGTGTACCGTAAGAATGCGTCATTATACGCCAAAGTTTACCGTACACTTTAGTATATTGCGAATGTACGGTAGTCTCTTTAGTTTTACCTTGTACGGTTGGAATTGGGTCTGACGAGTAAGGGATACCGGGTTATTATGTGGGCATCGCTTCACCAGCCGCGTTAAGCGCAGCGCCCACGTAATGCGTTCCGTGCTTAGCGTAATGCAGTCCGTGCTTGGACTGTGATGTTGCAGAACAGCTCGCGTTCTTTCACGCCTTAAACGACCCAAAAATAAGCCCGCCCATGTATTTATCTGTGGGGAGGGAATTAGCAACAAAGCCGGCGGTCGGCTCGCTAATGCGGCACTTTAGCCCAACGCAAGCGCCTCTCTATCTCTCCGATCAACTCACCCCCACCAGCGGACCTTGCGCTAGCTCGCACCACTTCGCTTACCCACCTTCTCTAACCCCTTAAGTACCGGGACACAGCGTGACAGCGTGACACGCTCTCAAATGTCACGCTAAAAGCTGGATCTTGATCCCCACGGGCATCAAGATCCATAGGGTAACAAAAGTGCTGGATCAAGATCTGCCCGTTTTAATCAAGGTCCATGGAGGCTGCAATTTTTCATGTTTTACCCGGATCATATGTGGTACATGGATGACAATTGACCAAGATTTCAGGTGCCCACAAATGAAGGAATCACGTGATCAAGGTGTGGATTTGCGGCATTGGTATTTCAAAGAGGCACAATGAGGTTGATGGGATGTGTTTGCATGTTACATGGAACTGTGCATCTGAACACAGTTAGACACGAATGCAGCATCGGCGAACTATATTGAACTATATTCCACACCTCTCGGCTCGGCTGCATGAACTATATTCCGAAATCTTGATTCTCAGATGAACATAGTTGTCTTATGTGGATGTCGGCGATGGAGCAAGTTGCGCAATGTCCGCTATCGTCACGTCGTCAGAGAAACACAACTGCGTGCAAACGACGTATTGCATGGCGTGACGACATCTAGATTATGGGAAGTGTGTCATTTTGGATTGAGGTTGTATGAATAATTTGGTGTAATGTGGCCGCACTTGTGCGTCATAGTTGTCGCTCATAGTAGAGCGTGACGGTGGGTTATGCTCAAATGTACCGCAAAACAGCGTGTAACGCCTTTCGCTCATACTTTTTTCTTTGATTTGCATATACACCACGTGGCGTCGTCCTTTTGTGTTTCAGCGGCGAGATTTTGAGCGTATTTTGATTTTTTTTTGCGATTTTTCGTTGTTTCTACGTGAATTTGGCGTCTCCTGAAGTGCATGGCGGCAGCTGAGACAGGTCTGCTAAATAAATGTCAGTAAAACGTGTGATTTTGACGATTGCTCCATCTATTTCAGAGGGAGTTGCTCAGGGTGGGCTGACAGGGAGCATTGACGAAGAAGTTTGCAGCATTCTCAATGATTTAATTGATAAAGTTTTGAATTGGGAACAGTGGGTCATGGAGGCGGCAGCCTCTGGACAGCCTGGAATTGGCAAGGCAAGTGATTAAATTTAAATTAAGGTGATTAAACTAAAATTAGGGTGTGCAACTTACAAACATGTAACCTTATGGACTGGTGCAATGGTGGATCTTGATCCCATACGTATAGTGGATCTTGATCCCATAGCACCGTAGTGTGAATCCTATGATCTTGATCCGCTGAAGGATGCACTTGTCGCTTTTAGCAGTCATCAGCATTTTCTGTCTATAAAGCTGGTGAACTGGAGCGCCATCCCGAGACGATTCAGCTGGAAGAGACGATTGTTTCTGAGATGGAGGTGGGATCAAAGACGGAAATGCTACAGACAAGAGTAAGATTGTGTGTGCATGCATTTGTCGTATTAATAGTGGGGTACATATTTAATCTAGGTCGTAACGGACAAAAAGACAGGGGAGCAGTTCGATGCAACTTTTGCCGACATCGACTGCATGGCGCTCGCGGCTGCTGAGAAGAAGCGCACTGCGAGTGACTTGAAAAGTCTTGAGGTTGAGCAGAAGAGAACGATGATGTCGAAGGCTCGCGAGGTTTGGACTATGCACCTAGATTAAAACTTGTTGCCGTACATGTTTCTCCCTTATTTTCAGTTCTACAATTCGAAACTACCACAGTTCGACCGAGTGATTCTCGGCCCTGGAACCCCTGTTCAGTGCGTGTATGGCGGAAAATTTTGGGATGGGGTTGTCAATGCTTCTCTCGTTGATGGTGCAGGCCACCTGTACTACTGCATGGATTTCAGCAACATCGGCGGTCGACGAGTTCAGGACACTGTGGTATGGGTTGTAAAGACATGCAGCATGCACAGTAATGTAGCTGAGGAACGTACAGTGGCATGTAGATCTAGATCACACACAAACTGTTGACACGATGAGTCTTTATTTAGTGGTACGCTGCTGCCAGGGTCCGCGTTTTGAAGGATGATCAAAACGTGTGTGTGCCACCGTGTGTAACCACTGGCAACCCTATGAGAGTCAAGATCATGAAGGCGATTCTATCGAAATCGGCCGCAACCACGTCGTCATTGGCTGGTCACGCTTGTCAAATTTTGACAACATCGGGCCCTGTGACCCTCTATATCGAGTACGTGGACGCATTGCACTACTCGCTGGTGGCGTACGAGGTCCAAAGTGAAACCTTTATTAGCAAGAAACTGTGGGATATTTACCAATTCAAGACGCTGTGCATTGCGTAAGTCAGATCTTGATTACTGAGTGTGCTTGCATCCTTCGTTTTACCAATTTCTCAATTAAGGAAGCTGCCAGCAAGCCCCATGGTGAGGGGCGGCGCAAAGGGGCCAATGCAGGTCCCTTCTGGTGGCGATATCAGTGGGACTGGCAGTCCGGTTTTCGATGCGCCATCGACTTCTGTGGCTCCTCAGCTGGTTGAGAAAGAAGCTTTAAAAATGGCAAGCACGGCGATGGAGGCGGTTCAGAAGTCTCACAAGACTTCTTTGGAGAAAAAGACCAAAGAGGAGAAGGCATCTGGGAAAGATGTTGCTGCCACTCTGGAGGCTTGGTAAGCATTCGTTGGCCAAGCAGTGTGAATGTGTAGTGTGCATAATCTGGATCATTTGTAAACACCTTCGTTAGATCCAGATCACTACACAGCATTTGACTGTATGTGCAAAGCACGCACCTGTTTTCAGCAAACCACTCCTCGCTGACATGGTCGTCAAGTCCGCGAACAACATCAGTGGCACGCTGTGTACGTACTACGACCGGCAGGTGCTCGACGTTCGCGGGGTCATTGGGAACATTGAGCAGAATTTGAGCTCGATTACGTCACACATGGCCGGAATGAAAGGTGCATAGGAGTTGTCTGTGCTCCGGTGTTCATACACTTCAACAGATTTGTTTGCCTGTGTGGGTCGTGATCTTGATGTGTGTACGCAATTTATGAGGCAACAGAAGTCGGTCACACATGTTTATACATTTGGTGGTTCAGCTGTGGCGTCGTCCTCACTACAGTCAGCTAAGGCGCAATCGGTTGGCTCGGCACTCGCCCAAAAGGAGTTTGCGACCACTTTGGACGCCTTCTCGAAAGAGCGCAAAGAGCATGGCGACACCGTGGTCGAGCGTCTCGACAACATGCAGGAGCAGCTCAATCGAATCGAGGTTGATGTGTTGATTAAGGTCTTGTGGTGATTGTGGTGATCTAGATCCACTTCAGGCGCAGAACGAACAGTTGCTGCAGCTGCAGAAGGCGGAGGTGGAGCGGCGGGAACAACTGGCGGGACCAAGTATCGCTGGCGCTGGCGGTGCTGGAGAACAGCCACACAGCAATGACTGCTGCATCGTCGATCAGCTAGAGGGGCAGGGCCACGATGACCCCACTCTCGGCCAGCTTCAGCAGAGAGCCGAAGTCGACAGAGGCGAAGGCGAGGCGACGCAGCACGCCGCACCTGGATCTGGCGTGCATGTGCCCATGGTGCCCCCTACAGTAGGGCCGCCTATGCACCCTCCCCAGCCAACGGGACCGGGCCCGACAGACTTTTCGAGTTTTGAGTGGGCTCGGCCAGCTGAGGACAGTCACCTGTGGCCGACGGGAATGCCTGACGTGGGCGAAACGTTCCACGGGTCGTCGGCATCTTCCTTGCTCGAGCCTGGTGTACTGCACAATATGGCCGCTCTCGCTGTGCCTCCTCCCGGGTCTGTCATGGATCGGCTTCGCGACTTTGAGCACGTCAGCGCGCCGCCTCCGGCCGCGTTTTCCACATGCGAGCCACTTCCCGTGCACGAGGAGGGTGCGTTCTAAGTGAAGATCTAGGATCTAGGTGCGTGTGAATGTGATGACGTTTGACGACGTTAAGACTCGCGACAGTCTGCCCGCTCCACGACGAGTGTCAGCAGCGAACTGCTCGCTGACGCCACCAGGGTGCTGCGCTGCTTTCCTGAGTTCAGCGGCAGGCTCGCATCAATGGTTCGTACGCTCGACTACGCGTTCTCCTTTTTATGAGATGCCGATCTTGATTTCAGGGGGTCAGTATGGCCGTCGGTTTGCAAGAACCCGTTCACATCGCAGGCCAGAGCGGACTGACAATGACTGTCATGCAAGAGGCGCATTTCGACGTTCCCTCAACAGATGGCGACGATGACGATCAAGCTCCACCCCCTCCAATCACCCAAATTGTCACCAATTATGGGGTCATTTTGCGAAAAAAGGGGGGTGGGACGATGTTGCGTCCCATGGAGCTTTCGAGCTTTCCCACAGCTCTGGGGCATTCGGTTGGGCTCCGCTGGCGGAATTTGACCGCCAAGGATTTGCGGGAGGGGAATGACAAGGTCGAGGACTTCATCTACGGCTGCCTTCAAGACTTTTGGCAGGAGGCGCGGCATGCTGCGAGAGCTTTGGAGCTACCTCTGCACCTGTCAACTAGAGCATCGTACAAGCACTGCCGTGGAGATACGGGCATGGCAACGGACCCAATTGAGGACTTGATCGCCAACAACAGTGACCCCGTCCGCAGTTTGCTGAGGCTTGTGCTCGCACGTCTGCAAGGCGTGCCTCAAGAGCAGCTGCTGATCTGCGTGTGTGCAGCTATCAAGCGCTTCCAGCAGCTCTACAGGAAGCAGTTGGGCCGGGCGAGCGGGAGCATCGCCTCGTCTTCAGCTGCTTCGAGTGCGCCCTTGCAAGGGAACGCATGTGCGCATGTGCTGGCGCCTCTTTAGGTTCCGACGAGAGTTGGCAAAAGCCGGCCAAGCAAGGACAAGGAAGCAAGAAGAGCGGCGTCTCGGATCAAGGTCGACAGTCGGCGATTCAGAGTCCTGCCCAACCAGCAACGTCGGCGAGCGGCGCCCCACCCAAAAAGCGCGCCAAGCAGGTTGTCAACGAGCAACTCATCCCGTACACAAGTGTTACTGCACGATCTAGATCACTCACGTTCCTTCAGGTCCCGGCAACGTCTGCGACGTCTAGTGGCCCGCAGGCGTCGTCACGCGCGACGGTCGACAAAGACGCGAAAAAGAGAAAAGTCGCGGACGTGCGAGCGGCTTTGATCAAGAAAATGGCCGCGATGTCACACGAGGGCCGGGCAAAGTTCATTCAAGACCACAACCTCCATTGGGTTGTGGAGAAGTGACCATCGGTGGCCTAGCGATTCCAGTGAAGTGCTATTCGTCGAGAATACACATTGATGTCGTCGAGAATACACGTTGATGTCAGTGTGCCGTGTGGTCCAGTTGCCCTTGTTGCATTATTTGACATTTTCATCATATGCACATCTTGATCTAAAGTGCTCGCTCTGCAGTCTCGTGATGGTGAAAGATCGCGTGGATCGAGCGAGCGGTAGCGGGGCAACTGCAAGCAGCAGCACTGCCAGTGTGAAGAAGAAGGCTCCTAAGTCCGTTGGAAAGGTGCCGAAGGTGGCCGCGATCAAGCTCCCCAGACCCAACTCAAACAAGACTGCTTCGCCGTCGCACAAGCACCAGCACAAGCACAAGCGTCGGCACAAGCAGCAACCGTCGGTGCAACCCCACGACCAGCCGGTCAGCAACGTGGCGCCGCAGAGCGTGATCAAGGTCGTCAAGGGTCCCGCTGTGGAGGAAGCAGATGGACCTGCTGCTGCTCCACAAGCCGAGGAACAGGACGGTGACAAGGACGAGGCCAAGGAGGCGAGGCGTCTGGAAAAGTGGAGGTAAACGTGTGATTATTTTGATCCAGATCCCGTGTGCCACCATATGCAGCACAATTCAGAGCTAAGGCGAAGCGGAGAAAGAAGCGGCTTGTCGAACTGCAAGCAGAGTTGGACGGAGTTCGAGGTGAACTGGACGCGAAGATCAAGGAGTTGGGAGAGATGCACTTAAAGGTTCACTTGAAATGTCCAACATCCAGCATAGTAGAATTCATTCATGGTCCATTAAGGGGAAGCTGCGTTACCGGCAGCTGTACAGCCGCTACCACACCAACTCGAACGGCAAGAGGGTGCCCGATGAGGACAGTGCTGCTCAGCAGCAGCGCCTGCTGGACGCGATGGCTGACAGCAACGATGCCACCAGGATCAGAAGAGGCACTACGGCCCTTCTCATCAACGGAGCCGAGGCGTATGGCTTCTACAGCGAAGCGGGCACAAACATCAAGGTCCCGGCGGGTGCGAGCCTGCCACAGCCAGTCTGGGACTACATAGCTGAGCAGTCTGGCGCTGCCGGCACCGGACTAGACTTGCCCGCTAAGAGCCTCGCCGTGCTCCGCGAATTCGTGACCGGCGCCATCTACATGACTGAGGCTGAGCACCAAAGTCCAGTCTATTTCAATTGTGTGTGCGCTTCCGAGCACTTCAGCTAATCAAGATGTGTGTACGTACATAGAGCATTTGCTTACAGGCAAGAGGCCCATGTACAAGCCAGTGTGGAGGACGTCGGAGACGTCCCTCGAGGCGATCGTCTCTGGACAGCCCGACTTCGTCCAGGACTGCATTTGGCGCGGGCTGAACGTTTCGGGGGCACGAAACGTGTGCGATCAAGTACGTATCTTCTTGCAAATGACTGACATGACCGACGTGCCTATGAAAAGTGTGCACGTTCCAGGCGCAGCTGATCGAGCACCTGTTGGAGACCATCCGGCGCATCGCCAGTCACCACAAAAAGCTGACGTTTAGCTACGTCCGGCAGAGGCGGGGCCGGCTGGCTCGCAAAATGGAGCTGCCGGCTAACTTGCGCCCCTCCAAGGCACTCATTGACCACCAAGAGAAACACAGTGAGCGGTGACGCGTGTAACCTTGAAAGCTTGTGCGAATTTGTGCTAAAATTTTCTGTAGTCGTGGACGAACTGCCTCCGCTACACGACGGCAGGCCCCTGAGCAAGCCGTGCTGGGGCGATTCCGACGCGGACACCTTGCTCCGCGAAACCCGGAAGGAGCGGAGCCGGGCGGCCAAGAAAATCCATCGGGAGGCAGCAAAGCAGGCCAAGAAGGACGCCAAGAAGGCCGAGAAGGAAGCCAAGAAGGCCGAAAAGGCCTCCAAAAAGGCTGAAAAGAGAAAGGCGTCGTCTGAAGGGGGCGGGCCTTCGGCCAAGCAAAAAAAGGTCGCACACCAAAGCGATGCCCGAGTCTCTACGGAGGAGGAGGACGAGTCTGAGGAGGATGGGTATGCGCTCACTGACGCTTGCCACTCTCGATCTAGATCAATAGTGGAACAATACTGAATGGCATCTAGGTCGAGTGCCTCCCACACCGACGGCGAGGTGAGGGGGCCCACAGGCCCCGCTGTTCTTCCGCCGCTGGCAGAACAGCCGGAAGCCAACACGGGTAGCGTGCCGACTTTCTCAGACGCAAACACATTTGCGGACGAGCTGGCGACGGGCCCTGGCGAGAACCTGGATGCTCTCGGGGTGTCCGTTCTCCTGAACATGCTCAATGAAGCTGAACAGGAGGCTGACGATCAGTGACAACTGTCGTGTTCGTAGTTGAGAGCAGCGTCGGTAGATGAGTCGTCGGTAGTCGCATGCTTCGTTGTTGTGACCAAGTACAACTTGTTGAGCAAGTCACTTGTTTGACGTATGTCGTTACCTTTGGAGTTTCGAAGCAAAACCACCAACTAGGTGTGCTGGCTGCACTATTTGCAGCAGAATGGAGGATGAGGCCCCGGGCCCGAGCCGGCCAGCTGGAGCCCACGGCAGTGACGAAGAAAGGGAGCTACAGGAGGTGCGTGTCATGCAATGGCCCGAAAGTGACTGCTTCGGTGCCTGTTTGGATCTAGGGGCAAACCGCAAATCACATGGTATGTACGTTTGTGGATCCGGATGAGTGCAGTGACTGCAGCCACGAATCTAGGTGGTTAACGAGTGAACTTTGTTTGCCTACAATTCTCGCCATGAAGCAACCCCATTTAGATAGACAGTGCCGAAGCGGACCTAATTGGAGACGTCTCAGACTTCTCCGACTTAGAAGATGAGTTAGTCAGCACTGAGCAGTCTGACACTGGGCCTGTAGAGAAGCGACCAAAGCTGAGGCACGTCACAACGCCTCCATTGGACAATGAAAAGCAAGAAGCAGCGACGCGCTTGCTTCCTCTGCCAGAGGACTTTGAATGGATAAACCGAGTGCCTATTCACAAACAGAGGCCAGCTTGGCATCCAGGGCCGAACCTTGATCCTCAGAACACCCCAAATTTTTCAAACAAGTCATTACTGCACATTTTCATGACGATGAGTGAGAGTTCACTGAAACATTTCATGGACTGCACAAACAAGCACGGACGAAAGGCTGTTCGATATGGCTGGATTGACCTCACCTGGGAGCGATTTGATGCACCAACGATTACGTTTCCGAATTATAAATATCTGTATTGCAGGCACAGGGAGTGCACGATCTGGATGTCACTGTTGTGGGTCTCACTACAGACACACTCGGTGACACCCTGAACGGATATTCCCTCCGCCTTCAGTTCTGTTGTTTATGATTCGGAAACGTAAATGTAGGTTCGGTAACTCGCTCCCTGGCCGTCAACTTTGTTGTTCATCGCTGCTGTCTTTCATATGGATGTGCTAAAGAGGAAAAGTATTAGAAGTTACTGGCAAAGGGATGACCCAGATCCTTTCTTGCAGTCGTGCAGACCGCATCTCACACGCAACAAATTCGTCCAGTGGTACCGATACGCCCGTCTATATGACCCAGATGATGTGTCAGCAGAAGAAAAAAGATCGAACAAACTGCACAAAGTCGACAAGTGGATGCGGCTCCTACTCGTTGAATTTCAGCGAATGCGGCACCCCCGGCGGCAGAACTTGTCGCTCGATGAAGAAATGTCGACATTCAAGGTTCACTTTTAACCTAGATTACGATGACTTCCTCTTTATATTTTGGTGGGATTCAGGGGCGTTGCGGCTTGGTGCAAATCATTAAGAATAAGCCTCGTGGAGAGGGATTGAAATTCTATGCTATTTGCGATCCCAAAGATGGATATGTTTATTCATCTTTGCTTCACTCAGGAAACTCGGTTCCTTTTCAAAACGTGTGGGGCAGAATTGTTGCATTCTGTTACGAGTTGCTGTCAGGTGAAAAGTCGCAACTGAAGAACTTCCTCGATCAAGGATTTTGCGTGAGCAATTGTTGCAATACATGCACATTTGCGACCTCTGTATATCTAGACTATGCGATCTAGATTTACACGGACCGGTACTATACGACTGTGCATATGAATTATGCAATGGCCCAAAGAGACACCTACTTCTGTGGAACGCTCAGGCGGGAGCAGAGGAGCAACCTGCCAACTGATATTATGATGGGCACTTCCAGAAATCCTACTCCTGCTATTGTTAAGAACCTGCCCAGAGGCCACTACATTCGGCGCTTCTCAAACAGTGGTCAACCCCTTTTACTTGTGCTTTCATCTACCTTGTATGTATTCTAAACCAAAATTAATGCTGTGCACCTTGTTTCTAATGCACCAATGGAGAATGCACAACACAGCACACCTTGCGCAATCAAGATCATTGAGACACAAAAGTCACTTTAAGGAGAAACAATGGCCTTGAGCTGGATGGACAACACGTTGGTCACCTTCTTGACATCCATCACTGAGTCAACGGAGGAACCGACGTACTGTTTGAGAAAGGGGAAAGACAGCAAGGGGAGAGCTTACCGAATCAGGATCACGCAGCCTCAGTGTGCAAAGGACTACACAGAGAACATGGGCGGCGTTGACATCCAGTATGTTATGATGATATCATTGTCATCATGCGATCTTGCTCCAACTGATATCATCGTTTAGTGATCAGCACGGTGCCTTGACGAAGCACCACCACCGCAGTCGTCGGTGGTACGTCTCGGGTGTCTTCTTGCAAGGCTTGGACTGGGTCGTTTCGAACAGCGTTGTCATCTACAATGACTTCAATCAGCAGAAGGTCAGACAGTCTGACGCAAAGCAGCAACTGTCCTCTGCTCTAAAACAGTTTGCTTTGCACATGATTCGACAAGATCAAGATTCTGCTGAAGAATCGGACTCTGATCAAGATGACGACTTGGACCAGTTCAATCCCACTGACATTGCGCCCACTCCACTATCAGTGGATCAAGTGAAAAAAATTAGGTTGGATGGAGCAGGACACTTTCCGAGGCGCTTTCTGGGACGCAAACGAGAGTGCGTTGGCCACGCCCAGCGTGTGGAAACTGTCTATTTCTGCTGCAAGTGTCACGTCTTTCTGTGTGACCGCGGCTGCTTTGGCCGTTTCCACACATTTGAAAAATATCTGTACAAGAAGGGTGCGTCACGCAAGTCACGGACCGCCAGGGACATTGAGCAGTACTGATGTGATTCATCAAGATCGCGTGATGCTTACGTCTTTCGATTTCTGAATTTCTGTCCATGTAGCTTTCAATTTGCTTGCTCGCACTGTTGTCGTTTGCTTGCTCAGAAAATTCGTTGCTCGTAATGTTTGTTACGCGTCACTGTTCCATCATCGACAATGTGTCACACGTGTCACACATATCACTCAAATAATCTAGGTTCACGATAGTATGTACATCGCAGGTAATTGAAGAGCAAAATGCGCACATTTTCTTTATTTGTCTCGGCGTGGTTTCTTATGATGTGCATCTAGATTACCAAGGGATTTGTTCCACCCACGATCTTGATGCCCATGGGCATCAAGATCCTGTACAAACCACTGATTTTTCAAAGCGATCAAGGTCAAAAGTGGTGTGTAGCCAAATAAATCTAGATTACGAAAAAAATTTCAATTTGTACCCTGTACAATCTTGATTTACGCGTGGATCAAGATCCACGATTTTCGCGGAAAATGAGCGTGACACACTTTAGCGTGACCCGCCGTACGGCGGGTCCCGGTACTTAAGGGGCTAATTCCCAGCAACTAAAGTTGCCGGTAACGCCCAACATGGCCAGGACAAGTCTGCTGCTCGCGTGCGCTGTCGTCGCCGCGATCGTTCTCACGTCGAACGCCTGCAAGAAGAAGCCGAAGCCAGAGCCGAAGCCGAAAGGGGGTCGGTTTCTGGAGAGGCGGCAGTAGAAACGCTTGTGGAGACGCACGGGGAATGGGATTGTCTGTAGAGCGCGTCTTGATCATCGGCGGCAAGAGCGTGTTGAACGAGGAGGCGACGAGCAGCATCTACGCGTACAACCCTAAGGAGAAGGTGCTCGCGAAGCACGAGCACGCGCTCCCGGACGCGCGCATCGACTTCGGCGTCGTCGCGACCGGCAAGAAGCTCTTCGTCCTCGGCGGCGTCCTGGCCGACGCCAGCGTCGCGCTCGACAGTCTCCTCTACGTCGACGGAACGCTGACGCCCTCTACGGCGCCCGAGACCTCCAAGCTCGCCTCCGTCGCCCTGGCTCATCTCGGTAGCGTTCTGTGCGGGTTCGGGCGCCTCTTCGGGCGCCATCCACAGACAGACGGCGCTTAATTAAGGCGACTCCATCTACGCGTGCGGCGGCTCCAGCGGTGCCGACGACGTAGATCTGACCAAAGCGTGTCACGTCTACTCCATTGAGAAGAACGAATGGACGAAAGTTGATGCTGAAATGCCAAACGGTTGGTTTGGTAGTGGCGAAGTAGTAGTAGTAGTACAGTAGCGACAGATAGAGCGTTGGAAATGTACTACAATTGTATATGGTGTGTGTGTGTCGCGGTCGCAAACTCAAAGTTCCGAATGTTTCTTTCCAGCTATGGCCGGCGCGGCTGCGGTACCAGACGGCGAGCGGTACATCTACTTTGTCGGCGGTTTGACGACCAACGGTGTTGCCCGCGATACCGTCTCCCCATTCAACGCCGTCCAGCGCTACGACACGCAGGACAAAATCTGGGAGCTCATGAAACCAATGCCGCAAATACTGTGAGCTCGCGTTTGTCGTCGCCAACAACCAATTTTGTCTACGCGTGTGCTTGTGTGCAGGGCTGGCGTGCGCGCGGCGCACTACAGCGCAGCGGACGGCAAGGGTCGTCTGCTCGCCTGCGGCAGCTTGGGCGAGCAGTTCCCCTGCTTCGAGTACGACGTGGCCGCGAACTCGTGGGCCGAGGCCACGGGCCTGCCCGAGGACGAGCAGCTCGCGCCGCAGACGCCCCCGCAGCTCGTCGAGTGCGGCGGCGAGCGCCTGCTCGTTACGGCCCACGACTACGACGACGAGAGCAACTCCGTCCGCGTCCTCATGCGCTACGACGAGCCCACCAAGAAGTTTGTCTCCGTCGAGGACGTCCGCCACGCCGAAGTCACCAGGGGCTTCCAAGCCGTCTGCTACGGCGAAAAAGAGCCGGCCGAATAAGCCAGACATTCCACTCAGACGCTCTAGTGATTCGTTGACTCCGCTCGCTTCAATTCGGTTTTTCGTTGGTTGGCTCAAATACAACAGTCAGGAGTTCGCAACGTATCCAAAGACATACCGCACACCGCGGCAACGAGCCCCGACCTTTCGATCGCAAAGGTTGAAAAGGGGCGTGTCCGCTTTGCTGCGTCATTTGCGCCACACACGAAAATTGCACGAAACCAGCAAGCAACAGGGGTTATAGTTTAGACAAGTCTACAGGCCCTATTCAAGGCCCTATTCGTCCAAGAGAGACAACAAATGGGACGTTCGTGCATTGAAGAGTATTGGACTTGATGCAGCGGCGGCTCTTCGTGGCAATAAACAGTTGAACGTAGTTGGAACGTAGTTGAATTTTAACGTTCAGTTGGGTGGGGATTATTATAGTCTTTTTGCATGTTGTTTGTCTGTTGGAAGGGAATTAGCAAGAAAGCCGACGGTCGATTCGCTAATCCGGCACTTTAGCCGGAAGCGTAAATGCCCCCACCCATCTTGTATCTTTCCACCCCAACCGGCCGACCATACGCTAGCTTTCACCACTTTTGTCTACCCACATTCTGTAATTCCCTAAGCTAAAATTGTTGGACAACATGGCCACGACAAATCTGTTGCTCACATGCGCAGTTGTAGCGGTGGTCGTTCTCACGTCGAACGCATGCATAAAAAAGCCGCCAAAGACAGAGCCGAAGCCAGAACCGAAGCTGAAAGGGGGTCGGTTTGAAGAGAGGTAGCAGTAGCAACGCTGTGATTGCCATCGTCGTCTGTAGAGCGCGTCTTGATCATCGGCGACCAAATCGTGTTGAACGAGGGGTCGACGAGCAGCATCTACGCGTACGACCCTAAGAAGAAGGCGCTCGCCAAGCACGAGCACGCGCTCCCGGACGCGCGATTCAACTTCGGCGTCGTCGCGTCGGGCAAGAAGTTGTTCGTCGTCGGCGGCTTCCTGCCCGACGCCAGCGTCGCGCTCAACAGCCTCCTCTACGTCGATGGAACGCTGACGCCCTCCCCAGCACCCCAGACCTCAAAGCTCGCCGCCGTCGCCCTCGCGCGCATCGGTAGCGCTCTGTGGAAGTTTGGGCGGTTCTGCAGGAGCCACGCGCTTAATTAAGGCGACTCGGTCTACGCGTGCGGCGGCTCCAGCGGTGCCGAAGACAATGAGCTGACGAAAGAGTGCCACGTCTACTCCATTGAGAACAACGCATGGACGAAACTTGAGGCTGAAATGCTTAACGGTTGGTTGGTCATAACGGTTGCTTAACCGTTGCTTAAATTGGAAAATTGGAAATGCCGAAAGTTGCTTGCCTACAGCTGCGTCGAGCGCGGCTGCGGTATCGGACGGCAAGCGCTACGTCTACGTTCTCGGTGGCTTCTCGGCGAATGACGGCGACGATCCCCCCTACCCATTCGACTCCGTCCAGCGCTACGACACGCAGGCCAAAACCTGGTCGATCATGAAATACCTGCCGAGAAAACTGTGAGAGCTTGTTCTCGTCGCCAACTGCCAATTAGAGTGCGCGCACAGGGTGAACGTGCGCGCGGCGCACTACCGCACAGCGGACGGCGCCGGTCGTCTGTTCGTCTGCGGCCGCCAGCGCCAGGGCGCGGAATACACACATCCGTGCTTCGAGTACGACGTGAACGCGAACTCGTGGGAGAAGGCGACCGGCCTGCCCGAGAATGAGAACCTCAAGCCCCAGACGGCCCCGCAGCTCGTCGAGTGCGCCGGCCAGCGCCTGCTCGTCACGGCCCACGACTACGACGACGAGAGCAACAGCGTGCGCGTCCTCATGCGCTACGACGAGCCCATCAAGAAGTGGGTCTCCGTCGAGGACGTCCGCTACACCGAAGTCGCCACGGGCTTCCAAGCCGTCTGCTACGGCGAAAAGGAACCGGCCGAATAAGACAGGCGCCACGCTCAGTCACTAGTGATTCGTTGACCCCGCTTGCGTTAATTCCTTTGTTCCTTTGCAAAAATCACTGATCAGGGGCTTACAACGTAAACAACGGCCAACGGCGGTGACAACGTATACAAAGGCATACCGCAACGAGCTTTGAATTCGACATTCGATCCCAAAAGGAACGAAAAGGGAGTGTCTCCTCTGCTTCATTTGCTACGCACTGCAGAATTGCCCAAAAGCTGCAGGACCAACAAGCAACAAGGGTTCATTAGGCAAGACGCACAGATTTGCGGGGCCCTATTTTGACGACAGATTCAGTAAATGCGAGTGCGGTCGTCGTCATAACGTATTGATTTCTTGGGCAATGGAATTGTGTCTGTGTGTGCTGAACACACACAGACACATGCAGGAACAAACATATGCACCTGCATGTGTATGGTATAGGGTAATAGAGAATGCGGAACGAATGTGTATGTTGGTGTCCACGCCCGAGTACTCGGGCGAGAATGACGCACACAGACAATCGTTGACGACCGAGCATCGAAAATCCTATAATAGTGTCCTCTCTCCAATCGCACCCAACTCAAATACCCCCAGGGTAGGCAACGGCTGAAACAACAGTACCCTGGGGGTACTCTTGGAAAATTGCGGTAGTTGGGCGGCGGGCGGCTGCCACGCAAAAATCGCCGCTCCCGAGTACTCGGGAGCGGAAGACCCGAAACAATGACCACCCGAGTACTTAGCGGGAGCTGAAGAAGTGGGTCTGCGACGCACCACTTGTGCAATGTATACAGGGTGGTGCTAGGCTAGGGGATCTGTTTCATAGTGCCAAAAGTGGGCGCTTATTGCATGGATATTACAGTACTGAGACGTGTACAATATGTGGCACTGCAGAAGCATAGCACGAGGAAATGAAACTCGGATACAGTAACTCTGAGACAATACTGTTAGATTTGATTGGTCAATGCTTCGCAGCGATCGAGCTTTCATGTACCAATCATCATCGAGCGATGTAACCAATATGGCATCTGTCGCTCCTCCTCCTGCACCACCTTCCCGGCCAGGCTTCAAGAATAACAAGAACAACAACAAAAACTGGCCAGTTGCTGTTACACGCACGCGGTTCACGATCGGTGTGCAACAAACACCTCGACTTCGGATCTCGCAGCTGAAAGCCGCCTTTGTTTCAATGTTCAGCAATGATTTCCTCTAGAAGTGGCGTCTCATCGTGACTGTAGTGTTGTGAAAAGAATAATTAAGGAAAATTTAGCAGGTGGCTGCAAAAAAAGGAGAATATGTGACGCTCCTTTAGGCCCAGTTTGAAAAAACGCGGTATTAAAAGTAGCCACTTCATCAGATGATCAACTTCAGTTTGGACAAACCGTGTATAATCGAACCAAGCGCAGCAACACGTCACATATTCGGCGTTTGTTGTGCTCGCTTGGATCACTGGAAAGGCAGTCCAGGCTGCATGAGGACCGAGGCCTTTCATTCCTTGGACTCAGAGACGAGAGCGGGCCTTATCCTTGACTGGACGTCTACAGATGGCAGTTCCGTCCGTCCATAGGCACAGGCTAACAGAAGCGGAACAAAGATGAACGAGAATCGAAGATTGAATGTAGGGTATACAATGTACTTGGTACTCAAGATCGTGAATTGATGGTGCATATCACTTACTGTAAGGGCAAGCCACATATTAAAAATTTAAGATGGGCAGGGTAGCGAAATTATTTATGCAGAATCTTTGGCTGTGTGCCCTGTCCATCCATACGATGCCTAATGAATCGTCAGAGAATGCGCATCGTCAGAGAGATGAAAGAGTTTGTGAGGGTGGATTGATAGTGGTAGTGTTGTGGCTGTGTGCGATGGCTCGCACAACAAACGCCGAATATGTGACGTGTTGCTGCGCTTGGTTCGATTATACACGGTTTGTCCAAACTGAAGTTGATCATCTGATGAAGTGGCTACTTTTAATACCGCGTTTTTTCAAACTGGGCCTAAAGGAGCGTCACATATTCTCCTTTTTTTGCAGCCACCTGCAAAATTTTCCTTAATACAGTGTTTTTTCGTAAAAGAAAGATTAATCAAAAACTCACGCACGCACACACATACAAACCCACAGCAGCAGACCAGAACGGACGCATGCTCAGTGTTGCACCATAAAGCTTATGAAAAGCGTGTACCACTGTACACATTGTGCGTGCGTGCGTGCGTGCGTGCGTGCGTGCGTGCGTGCGTGCGTGCGTGCGTGCGTGCGTGCGTGCGTGCGTGCGTGCGTGCGTGCGTGCGTGCGTGCGTGCGTGCGGGCGTGCGCACGTGCGTGCGTGCGTGCGTGCGCGCGCGTGCGTCCATGCGGGTGTGCAGATGTGTCATTTTCATGTATCAGGGGCTGTAGCAAGCATTCGTCCATAAATATTTTTCCTAGCTCAAAAAATTACCAAAATTCTGGAAAAAGAACCTAGAAAAGAGACAAAAAATGTGGAATGGACTGGAGACACTGCAGTAAAGCAACGCTGATGGGTTTTCCAAGGGGACACGTGCAAAGGCACAGGCAGGCGTTACTGGGATTCGAACCAGCGACCTCTTGATTAAGGGAACATGGTAAAAAGAAGAATGTGCCCAGTAAACCATAGCTGGCATGTAACAAGAGTCCCTCCGGCGATTTCATTTTTTGATGTGGAGCATAGATACCTGCGAGGTTTCCATCCAATTGATGCAGGCGCGAGTGGGCGACGAACCAAGAAGCTTGTCATGTAAAGTGGGTCCTGCCATCTCCAAAAACTTCTCGGTAATGCACAAGCGTATGGAAGCGTGTTATAACTTAATCGATTCCGCCTTTGAATGCGCTTCTTTTGAGCTATCACGCGCCAGAATTCGTTCAGGAAATGAAAAATAATGCACGATCATAGTTCCAAATTTTGCCCAAAATGGGGGTGCGCCAAGAGGGTCGAGCTGCGAAACATGGAAATCGGAGCGCTCCCATTCTCGAAAGTGACCTATTACAGGTCCAGACGAGTAACTTTCATCATTACAGCACAGCTCTGCGACGAACGGTTGAAGCGTCTATAGCTAACAAACTTTTGGGCCCAGGGGTAGTTTGCGGCCCCCCAATGCAAATTTTCTATTGCGGTTCCATGGGGGGGGCCGCAAAAGTTTTGGTACATTTGGTACATTTGCTGGTCAGGTCGCGCCACTCTAAGAAGGCCTTTAAAGTGTGGAGGGACAATGTGTACGAGTCGCGTAAACATATTCTGAGTGAAGCCGTTCGCTGGAGAATTGTAAATTCTGAGAATATGTTTACGCGACTCGTACACATACGCGTCACGTCGTCCCACACGTACCTAGGGCCCTACAGTGGGCAGCCCCAATGTGTACGAGTCGCGTAAACATATTCTGAGTGAAGCCGTTCGCTGGAGAATTGTAAATTCTGAGAATATGTTTATGCGACTCGTACACATACGCGTCACGTCGTCCCACACGTACCTAGGGCCCTACAGTGGGCAGCCCCAATGTGTACGAGTCGCGTAAACATATTCTGAGTGAAGCCGTTCGCTGGAGAATTGTAAATTCTGAGAATATGTTTACGCGACTCGTACACATACGCGTCACGTCGTCCCACACGTACCTAGGGCCCTACAGTGGGCAGCCCCAATGTGTACGAGTCGCGTAAACATATTCTGAGCGAAGCCGTTCGCTGGAGAATTGTAAATTCTGAGAATATGTTTACGCGACTCGTACACATACGCGTCACGTCGTCCCACACGTACCTAGGGCCCTACAGTGGGCAGCCCCAATGTGTACGAGTCGCGTAAACATATTCTGAGTGAAGCCGTTCGCTGGAGAATTGTAAATTCTGAGAATATGTTTACGCGACTCGTACACATACGCGTCACGTCGTCCCACACGTACCTAGGGCCCTACAGTGGGCAGCCCCAATGTGTACGAGTCGCGTAAACATATTCTGAGCGAAGCCGTTCGCTGGAGAATTGTAAATTCTGAGAATATGTTTACGCGACTCGTACACATACGCGTCACGTCGTCCCACACGTACCTAGGGCCCTACAGTGGGCAGCGACAATGTGTACGTGTCGGGTAAACATATTCTGAGTGAAGCCATTCGCTGGAGAATTGTAAATTCTGAGAATAGATTTACGCGACTCGTACACATAGGCGTCACGTCGTTCCACACGTACCTAGGGTCCTACAGAAGGCAGCGACAATGTGTACGAGTCGCGTAAACATATTCTGAGTGAAGCCATTCGCTGGAGAATTGTAAATTCTGAGAATAGATTTACCCGACTCGTACACATAGGCGTCACGTCGTTCCACACGTACCTAGGGTCCTACAGCAGGCAGCGACAATGTGTACGTGTCGGGTAAACATATTCTGAGTGAAGCCATTCGCTGGAGAATTGTAAATTCTGAGAATACATTTACGTGACTCGTACAGATACGCGTGATGTCGTTCCACTCGTACAGATGGGGCTACTATCGAAAACCAATAGTGTGTACGTGTCCCTCGTCCGTGTACGTGTGGCGCATACATGTATGTGTACTTGTTGGGTGAACATTTTCCTACTACTGTTCAAACAGTGGGTCAGATTTACAAATTGCTAAATTATATGGAAGTGACACTTAAGCCCGATTTATAACCATGGGACACGGACACGGACACGGACACGGCAAGGGACACGGACACCCCGATTTATAACCATGGACCTGTCCTCCGGACAGTCCGCGGACACGAGTTGGCCAACTTTTATCTTTTGTCCCCCGGACACCCGTATCCCTTCCTACATTTGAAATGGCGCGCCTTGCGCAAATCCCGCGCAGCGTTAAGGACGGATATAGGTAAACAGTTTTTGTTCCGTTTAACGTCATCGTTCATCCGTTCATCGGCTTTAACGATGACGATTTCCGTTATTTTAAACAATTCTGACAATTCTAAAACTAGTGTAGGCACTGTGCTGTCGTAGCGTTTGTGGTTGTGTTTTTTCTTACTGTATGCTTCAATTTTGAGCCGCATCCGTTGCAAAAAGATCCATGGTTATAAATCGGGGCCGGATATTTGCGTGTCCGTGTCCGTGTCCGTGTCCCTTGCCGTGTCCGTGTCCGTGTCCCACGGTTATAAATTGGGCTTTACAGATTACGCGTGGCAGAGACAAAAATGATTAACTAGGGCTCCGCCAGTATGTGTTTCCTTTTGTTAGCGAGTATATCTAACGCGTCGCGCGCCCCTGCAGCGGACTAGTGTCAAACTAATTGTGATCTATAGTAGTGAGCAGTGTGGTGTTGCGGCGAAGGGACTGGACAGTTGCGTCGCGTTGCAGAAGGGGGGTGGTGGTGTTAGCGCGTTTGAGGCGGGGGGGGGGGGGGGGGGGTGGCGGGCCTGGCCTGGATTCACGGGTTTCTGTAGCAGTCTGTAAGCTTGGTGAAAATATTAGTAGAAACCCTGTCACAACTTGTCTATGCCGCTTTAGATAGAAAGACCTTTCGTCCGATTGCTGGCTCCACAGACATCTGGCAGTATTGTAAAACTAGACGCCCGTAGCGGGCTTTGGCCGCCCCCCATCCAATCCACCTGTCTAGCAGGCTAGCTGTTCAGCGTGCCATCCAGGCCAGTCTGCCTGTCGATTGCGCTAGTTGATCAGTGTGCCATCCAGTCCGCCTGTCGACTGTGCTACCTGTTCAGCATGCCGTCCAGACCGCCTGTCGATCGCGCTACTTGCTCAGTGGGTCAACTTGTCGCCTTTTTTCCACAACTCTTCAATTGTCCCTGTGACGAGCGTGCTAGCTGTTCAGTGGGTTGACTTGTCCCCGTGGCGAGCGCGCTAGCTGTTCAGTGGGTCGACTTGTCATCGTGGTGACTGCGCTAGCTGTTCAGTGGGTTGACTTGTCCCCGTAATGAGCATGCTAGCTGTTCAGTTTGTCATCGTGGCGAGCGCGCTAGCTGTTTAGTGGGTTGACTTGTCCCCGTGGCGAGCGCGCTAGCTGTTCAGTGGGTCGACTTGTCCCCGTGACGAGCACACTAGTTGTTCAGTAGATCGACTGGTCCATGTGTCGAGCGTTCTAGTTGTTCAGCATGACGACTCGTCCGCGTGTCAATGCAGGCTAGCTGCTTAGCAGGTCGAGTGGTCCGCGTGACCAGCGCACTAGCTGTTCGGCATGCCGTCCAGTCCATGTGACGAGCGCGCCAGCTGTTCAGTGGGTTGACTTGTCCCCGTGGCGAGCGCGCTAGCTGTTCAGTGGGTCGACTTGTCCCCGTGACGAGCACACTAGTTGTTCAGTAGATCGACTGGTCCATGTGTCGAGCGTTCTAGTTGTTCAGCATGACGACTCGTCCGCGTGTCAATGCAGGCTAGCTGCTTAGCAGGTCGAGTGGTCCGCGTGACCAGCGCACTAGCTGTTCGGCATGCCGTCCAGTCCATGTGACGAGCGCGCCAGCTGTTCAGTGGGTTGACTTGTCCCCGTGGCGAGCGCGCTAGCTGTTCAGTGGGTCGACTTGTCATCGTGGTGACTGCGCTAGCTGTTCAGTGGGTTGACTTGTCCCCGTAATGAGCACGCTAGCTTTTCAGTGGGTCCACTGTAGAGTAATACATCCGACTGGGTAATGTTGCTTCACTTTTAAGAGCAGTCACCACAGGATTTACATTGGATTACGATGCTTTCATGATACTCTTATATTTGCAGGACGCAAAGGCAAGCGCCTTGGAAAAAAATCCAGGAAGTATCCAGTGTGGGGAGTCACCACAAAAGGCAGTGGCAAACCTACATTCTATGCAATTGCTGGCACAATGAAGCGAGATCTCCATCCTCTGATTCTTCGGCACATCAGGTGATTGCTGCATGACATACTTGTGACTAAATAATTTCCCATCTCCTGCTGCGCTCATCACAATCCATGTTAGTTGCTCAATCAGTTAGCTTAGTCGTGCCCCACTCAGCAAAACAGACAGACAACTACCCTTCTGGGCAGAAGTCTGTGGCTTGCTTAATGCTCAAGTAGCCTGCATGCAAACACAATGTGGCGAGCGTCGCCGCAATTTCGAGCGCAGGGTACGGGATAAGAAGGCGCATCTAAAACGACGCGCGCTCTGTCTGCCAAAAATGTATGCACCCTCAGGAAAGTGTGCGCCTGCCAAATCAAGAAAGTGAGTGTACATTGTAGCTATGGTAGATTGACCTACATACAACATAGATTGCGGTAGTTTAACGTAAGCTGGAGAGTGCGCTATTTAAGATCCTGAGTGCGCATGCAGGGTACTGAGCCAAACAGAACTCTGCTCTGAAGCTTATGCAGCGCCACAGAAAGATCACCCATGCACACAAGTCTACACAGACACCACACCGGACGCCTACAGGACCAAATACACTACTGTATCAACACAGAGCGGGGCTAGCGATAGAAAGTGTCTCTAGCTTACGTTAGAAAAAATTACTGTATCTGTGGACGCATACTTTTTGTCTGAGCGTTCTAACAATTTTGAGGAATGACGTTCGCATCAATCACGATGGACTGAAAGCGTACGCCAACTTGAAGAGCGACCTTGGCTACGAACACGACACTGTGTTCCACAATGTGAGCGTTACACCTGTCTGGCTAGACTAATGTAGATCGCATCATGTGAACAACAAGACATGTTAAAAATGACCGTAACACTTTTCGTCTAAATCAATTGCTTAGTATGGAGAACGGCTGCATGACGAGGATTGAATGGGTTGTTGCATTGCACTCAATTCGTATATTCATCAGCTGTGTACCTTCAGCACGAATTGCAAACTTTCCATGGGATCAACACAAACTCGATTGACGGGCAATGGGCACTCCTCAAACAGCGTTTTGTTCGAATGAAAGGTGAATTAGTTTTGAGCACTACGAGTTGGCTGTCAACGAACATCAATACATGTACAGGTCTCTGTGTATGTGCAGTCTGAACTGGATGAATTAAAACCCACGCCTGCTCATTGTGCTTTCACGGGTTTCTCTAACAATCTGTATAGTTGCTGAA
>JASAMY010000261.1:0-55197 GCA_030248085.1 Paralinhomoeus sp. GSCO2_6 | reverse complement strand
TCTCTCGGCACAGCTAAGCACACACAAACAGACACACACACCCGCTCGTGTGGTCGATTACCCGCTAAGAGGAGACCTTTTGATTTCCCATGCATCTCGAATTGCGCCCTAGCTTGTG
This sequence comes from Paralinhomoeus sp. GSCO2_6, assembly GCA_030248085.1. NCBI lineage: Eukaryota > Metazoa > Nematoda > Chromadorea > Monhysterida > Linhomoeidae > Paralinhomoeus > Paralinhomoeus sp. GSCO2_6. Next base: position 55,079 of record JASAMY010000261.1, on the reverse strand, counting down.
TCGCAGCTAGCCAGCTAGCTATATTAGCTGCGCGTGTGCCGTCGTCGATTGACGGCGGCGTTTACCAGCATAGCCCGAGCAGTACTTCCCTGTCTTTGCAGCCGCCAGCGCACAGCGAGAACCGGCCCCCAGCCACCGAGTGTGACACCGAGTCGGCCAGCCAACTACCCCTCGTCAGTGCGAAGGTGTCTGGCTTCAGCGACGACGACTACCACCAGCGGTTGCTTCTTCCCCAGCCCACCCGCCAGGTATGCTAGCTAGGCTAACTGGGGGGGGGGGGGGTAAACACACTCGAGAAGAAGCTAGCGAGAGTTGACACCTCTGCCTTGCAGTCGCCGCCACAGCAGCAGCAAAGGCCGATTGTGACTGAACTGACGATGGAGGAACTCAGAGCGGCTGTGGAACGGAGCCGACTACAGTACACCTGGGCCAGACAGACGGCCGACTGTGCGGAGGATGTGGTGGGTTCCGTACCGTGCCACATACCGTACCCACATTGCACCAGCACTTGTCGTTTTAGCTAGCGACTCCGAATGTGTCTGCTTGATGTTTTGCGTGCTGTACGGGCCACCCCGTCTTCCGAGAATCCATTTGGGGGGCATACCTGTAACCGGGTCTGGAAGAGTGGGGGAAGGGATAAATGGCCAAATTCTGGTGGGGGGAGGGGTGTCTGGAGCAAAAAGTGGGAGGTAACTGGCCATTTGTTGAGTTATACTGGTACTTGTTGGTCAAAAATGGATATAAAGAGGGTCTAAACAGTGTTATTTAGCTGTTTAATGGTCATATCACACTGAAAAGCACTGAAATACACCAACGTTTACTCACTCCTACCGTTTCAGACAGAGTGAAAATCCCTTGTGAAAATTCTGGGTGGGGGGGGGGGGTGGTTGAAAAATTCTGGGGGCCCGAACCCTGCCCCCCAGTTACAGGTATGTTGGGGGGGGGGGCTGGGGTGCCGGTGCCACGATCCGTACAACCGACCCGTCTTCCAGGAGCCGCTGCTCTGCGCCTGCGAGCGTAACGTCCGCCTGCTGCAGATGGTCAGCTCGCAGCTGCTGCGGGCCGACAACAACCCCCTCGACCGCCGCCGTTTTACCCAGGCCGACTTCGTGGCCGTCACCGGTTTGTTTGCTTGTTTGTTTGTTTTGGCGCAATCCCATCACACCGTGGAGGCGCAGGCATTGTCAGACATTGGGGAACTGCCAAGCCGAGAGCGAAACCGGTGCGCTGCCCCCGGTCCCAATGCCCTAGAAATTACAGATGGCGTTCTTATGAATGTCATTGGCGAATTCGGCGGCTTTAGACAGAGGAAGGCGTCATGGAGATGGCTATGCTATAGCGATTGACGGCCCCTAATCCAATAACTCGCTGTCCCTTCCGAGCGACGCTAGGTGACTGCGTGCCGGCCAACTCTGCGCGTGCGTTCCAGAGCTGCTGAAGAGCTGGCAAGATTTGGAGTTCCAAGTACGCTGCGGCGACGGCGGCGGCGGCATGGGCAGGGGCAGGGGCAGCGGAGGGCCGGACGACAAGTTCCGATCGCTGCTGAGGGCCGAGATCGAGCGTTTCGGCCGCTCCCTGCGTCTGCTGCTCCAGCCCCAGGCCGCTGGCTCCGGTCAGACCGGTCGGCACCGGTCCGAACCGGTCCTGGGCAGCGAACCAAGCTGCCCCTTCGGATCTCTGGACGAGCTCACGACGACTCTGGAGACGCTCCAGGTGGGAAAGAGGACACTCCTGTTGTTGTGCTTTTTCGCCTTGATAGGACTGGGACGGGTGGGGAACGCCTGGGGAGGTCGAGTGGAGCGTTGGCACTTTCAACCTAGTGTAACCATTCTCTATTCTTTTTGTAACCAACTTCAGGAGCTGCACAGTCGGCTGCAGGAGGAGCGGGGCCGGCTCCGTCTGCTGTCGACGACCTTTGGCGGCTCGTCGACGACAGCCGCTGCTGCTGCTGCCGAGAAGGCTGCCGTCGACGGAGAGCGGCAGGACAGCGAGGACGAGACGGACGTGTTCGTGGAGCTGAAGGCGCTCTGCGACTACTGCGACGACGCGCTCGTGTCCTGCGCGCAGCAGCTGGCGCAGCTCGTACAGCTGAGGTACGGCCACGGCACGCACACACGCACGCAGAATCGGCATGTTCAACTGGAAACCACTTGCAGGGAACGCTGGCACGAGTGGGACAAGAACGTCGGCTCGGTGAAACGTCTCATGGTCGACTTCGAGCGCCGACTCGCGAGCTGGGAGGCGGACGGCAAGCGGAGTCAAGGCCTCAAGGTTGGCTCGCGTGCCTGGGCGTCTGAGCGGTCACTTGGCCAAGCCACGCAAGGCCTTCATTCCAGGAGCTCCAGTGCTCGCTCGAGTGCTGCCAGGAGCGCATGTCTCGGCTGGAGGGTGTCTGCGACTACCTGGTCGCGAGTCTGCGTCCAGACGTCGACGAGCAGCAGCAGTCCCAGAGCGCCCCGGCCACCCTGCAGCCCCTGCAGTGCGGTGGAGCGGACAGCGGCTGCTACTCGAACGCCTCCACCCGCGCCAGCTCCTGCAGCGTCTCCCCCGTCCCGCCCGACTTCCGCAGCCAGCTTCGAGACTGCTCGCGCCAGCTCGACCTACTCAGGAGGAGGTGGGTGCACTGCGCTCTCCCGTATGGCGTAGTGGCAGAGAATCGGCCTCTTGCGCACCCCACTGCTCTGGGCTCGATTCCTGATGGAGCCACTAGATCGAGGACTCCCCTACCCCTGTCAATTGACCTTCTCGTGCCGTCGCTGCCCTAGATTGCAGATGGCGTTCTTCCGAGTGTCACTGGCTGATTCTGTGCCACTAGACGGGAAGGCGTCATGGCCGTCATGGCGTCAGGGTTGTGCTATGTATATGAGCCATTGACGGCCTCCTAGCGTCGCCCCCAATCCACCAACAACAACAACTCTCCTGTAGTCAGGGTTGCACAATTTAAAAAAAAAAGTTTTTTTTTTTTTTAAAAAAAAATTGTTTTTTTAAAGTTGGATTTTTTTTTAAATTAAAAAAAAATTTTCTGTTTTTCGGTAACATTTAGCTTTTGAGTGGCAAAAAGGCGTTTAAATGGTGTTTAGATGGTACAATTAGTAGTTATTCATGCATAAACTTGCTTATTAGCACCAAAACTAAGCTCTTTTTGGGGTTCCCAACTGGTTCCCAACATAGTGTGATACCGTACACGACCATTTAGAGGCAGCGGCTTTGTCACCTTTGACTAAAACGATGCTAAATATGCTTCTAAAGGCTTTAGGGAAGCACTAGTACTTGTGTTTGACACTCTAATAGGCTAAAAGTATCTTATAGTACAGGTATTTGGCACCATTGATGGCTCCTAAGTCAATTAAAAAAAAAAATTTTTTTTTAATTTAAAAAAAAAAACTTGAAATTTTTTTTTTATGCAACCCTGCCTGTAGTTGACGTCGAGTACCAACACCCGTTCCAGATTCCGTGACCTGCCCGCTGCGGACGAGGACGACCCGAGCTTGGAGGGCCCCGCTGCAGCGCCGCACGTTCCACCGCCGGAGCCGTCGCCGCCGGCGCTGGAGAAGCCGCAGCTATCGGTGTCGACCGTGGACGTCGGCGTGGAGGCGCGTCCGCGCAAGAGGGACGTGGCCGTCCAGCGGTCGGCCAGGCTGCAGCAGTCGCAGCTTGCAGCGCCACCAGCCTGTCTGCAGCAACGAGCGGCGCGCTGGAGCCGCTGGCCCTGGCGCGTCTGCCTATTCCTGCTGTTCCTCCTGGGCGCTGGCGCCGTCTGGTGGTGGCCCCTGGGCGGCGGCGAGAGGAATGCCTGGCGCGAGACCTTCGGTCCCCAGCTGGACTACGTGCGCGGCCCGCCGCCCTCGTGAGCGAGCGCGTCTACTTAATTAATTAACGGATCGGCATCCAGTATTGCGCCGGATAGCAGCGAACTATGGGTAGAGTGCGCGAGCGAAAATGTGACGTTTCTTACCCGCGCGGAGAGGTGGCGCGCTGGTCTTGTAGAGATTCGGTCTCATTCGGCCTAGGCCGTTCGACCTGACCAGCGGCTCGGCCTAAGGCTCGCGTCGTCGCTTGTGTGGGCACTTGGCGTCCGTCTGTACCTCAATCGATCGTATCTACCGTAGGCTGTATGTGCCGTATGTTGAATAGCGCTGTGGTTAGAGAGTCATTTCTGTGGCAGGGGTGCGTGCCCGTCTAATTCGAATCATACGGTAGTAGCTATTTAGTGATATTTATAATCCTGCTTAGCATTCAATTCTTGGGAGTTGTTATGTATTTTTTCCTCACAGACCACTAGCATCAGAACCACAGGCCACTGACCATTTTAAAACCACGGTTTCTCAAAAAACAATCGCAAAATAAATGGTTTCATTTTCCTTTGCCAGGGCACGCACAGCAATCGCGCCATGTTACTATTCCATTCTGATCGAAAATGGCGAAAAAAAAGCGAAGTCTGAGAAAAGAACCCCACTGCGGAGATTGTTAGTGTGCAGCGCCTTTGTTCGTTGTGTGCCCTGAGAATGCGTCTTACAGTACGCTATGAAAATTACTACTGGTGTTTGGTTGGCGCGTCGCGGCGTCGCGCGTTGTCAAAAAAGAAAACCGGAACAAAGAAAAACAAAGAAAAAACAAACAACAAAAAATTTGCAAAACCAAAAAACGCACGCGGTAACGCTGCGCTACTGAAAACGTCTCAACTGCTGTAAATTGGGGATCGTGACCCAGAAGTTTGATTTTCATGGTGTTAGCGGTAACGGTCACAGGTTGCTTCTTTTTGGTAGTTGATCAGCAGACGACTGGGTTGGCAGTTGCCCGTCTCCAATTGGTACATGTTACACACATGGATGCGACCAGTCTATCTAGGTATGTCTGCAACTGTTTATGCGGTCAGCAGCGTATCAATTTCACAGCTCGCTCGCTCCGTTGCCTGTAGTGGTGTTGGTTGGGCTGGCACTGCTTTGGCGGATACCGCGCATAGGTTAGGTTCGACTGAAAGGCAACAGAGGAACCGACAGAAAATGTCTGACGGCGAGCACTCGCCATCACGGACGGCCGAGGGTCAAGTAAATATACAAGACGCGATGCCGCAAGAGAGTGTGGATATTGAGACAGCTCCAACAGAAGCAGAGTTAGTGTCTCTAGCTTGCGTGCGTGCGTGCGCTTTCTTCACCAAGCATCATCAAGGCGACAACCTACGTCTGCCTCAACTTCTTCAGGACACCACAAGAGGTCGAGACCGGTCCATCCGCCGCAGGTGGTATGGGTGATTTGAGAAAGCGCGCGGCGGCGACGGGGAGCGCCGACGAGGTGTCGGTGCCCCTGTCGGAGCTCGTGGACGCTCGTCAGCGTCTGACGACGGCCGACGGCGCCGCGTCGCATCTGCCGCTGGGCCCGCAGCGACTCAAGTGGCTCAAGGGCATGCTGGACGCGCAGACGGCGGTCGTGGCGGGCCTCTACACGCTCGGCCTCTGCTACGACCTGCTCTACGCGTGGACCGAGACCAGCGTCGCGCACTACTACTTGGAGTGAGTGCGAGACTACGATGAAGCAATGAGAAACTACAGGTAGAAGAAGTTGAACTCAACGCAGGCCCGCTAGTCTGGCGTTCATGTTCGCGCCCATGCTGCTGCTGTACGTGCTGGAGTTCGTGGCCGTGGCCGTGGGGCAGCTGGCGCTGCGCAAGTCCAAGAACCGCTGTCTGCCCACCGCCTTCCTGGTCCTCTGCCTCGTCGCCGCCGTCCCGTTCGCCGTCGCGGCCGTCGTCCACCTCTACCTGATTCTCAAGCCGCACTGGTACACGAGCGTGCCCACGAACCAAGACCGCAGCGCGCTCAACCTGCTGGCCAACTACGCAGCCGCGCTCGCCTACGCGGCCATACGTGAGTCGAGCTGTGTGCCCTCGCTGCCCTAGATTACGGATGGCGTTCTTCCAAGTGTCTTTTGGCTAATCATGCGGCTCTAGACGGAAAGGCGTCACGGAGATGGGTATGCTATATGGGCCAATGACCGCCTCTAGCGTTCACCCTAATCCAACAATAACAACAGCGCCGTGACGCTGGCACACGGCGCATCAGTCGGTCATCTAACTAAGACAACAGACGCACGAGTTCCGTAAGCAGTCTGATTAAAGCCCCATCCCCGCGAGCAGTCCAGTGTGTTTATTTGCCCTCACTAAACGAGCCACCACTTCTAAACGGCCAATCAATGTTTTCAGTGTTATTTGTGTGTATGAGTACATCGTACATGAGCGTGCGTGCGTGCGTGCGCACAAGCGAGTATATACAAAATGTGTCCAAAACCATCACAACCCCAGCCCCCAAACAAAGCTCGTCTTGAATCGACCCTCCAAATTGCGAGCCCCCCCCCCCTCAAATTTTCCCTCACAAAGATCCGGCATCAATTGTCCTACTGAAATAATCAGCCCCGAGGGCCGAATTAGAGTGTGTACCGTATTCGACTTCGCTTGATAAAGATAAAGTGGTTTTTCAGCGCTGATTTCACTGATCAACGTGATCCTGATCTTCCCGGCAGTGCGACAGACGGCGGTTGCACCTCCCATCGTTGTCGTCGTCGAGCGCCAAGTCAAGTGTCAAGTCACAACCGCCGAATCTGTCGGCGACAGCGCTGCCGCCGCAAAATCTGCAGATGACTAGAGTTGAACTCGCTTGACCCTGTCGACATTATAGCGAACCATTTCAGAGCCTACGGTAGGTACATATACTCCGCAAAACCGGTTTTAGTCTGCATTTTGCTCTACTTAGCGCCCTCGCCCTACTTCGAAATATTTTTGATGCAGTATGCGCCCAATTTCAACAGACGGAATGCGCAAAATGAGATTCGGGTAAGCGCAACGGACGACGCAAGCACTAAAACTAACCATAGGAATACTGCTCACTGAGATACAGTATCCATACCTGTAACTGGGGGGGGGGGGTTGGGGGCCCCGCCCAATTTTTCCAACACCCACCCAACTCCCCCCAACCCCCCCAGAATTTTTCCAAGGGATTTTCACTCAGTCTAAAACGATAAAAGTGAGTAAATGTTGGTGTATTTCAGTGCTTTTCAGTGTTATATGACCATAAAACAGCTAATCCTTCCTAATCCTTCCTAAAGCTAGTCCTTCCTAATCTCAAGAAAGTCAGAAGAGATGCCGAATATGATGCGTACGCCCTCCAACTCGAAGCTCTGCAAATGCGGCCGGGACAAGTCTCGTTGCACTTGCAACAAAGCCGAGGCCGCTGGCAGTGGCGCTGCTCCGAGCGCCATTGAGCAGCAGTTCCAACTCATGAGAGACTACCTCGAGGCGAAGTTCGTCGCCATGGACGAGAAGTTCACCAAGTCCGTCGCCGCTGTCGTTGCCGAGGCGGTGGCGGAGGCGATGGCTGCTGCCCGGCTGGAGATTGAGCAGCTGAAGGAGCTCGTCGAGGCGCTGCGAAGCCGCATTGCTGAGCTGGAGTCCAAGCGCCAGGAACCGCCGCCTTCCTCCAGCGGGGAACCCGATGTCGCTGCGCAGTCTCGCCCGTACGGCGCGCCGCCGGACTTCCTCAGCTGCCCGTCGTTTGCGGACGCCGTCGCCAAGGCTGTGGAGCACCAGCAACAGAAAGAGAAAAAGCGCAAGAACTTGGTCATCGTGGGCCTGCCAGAGCCCCAGCCTGGCCTCGCTGACGGGCCAGTCGACAGCGACCAGCAGGCCGTCACTCGGCTCGCTGCCGACATGCACATCGCCCCCACGGCGATCGAGCGGGTGTTCCGGCACGGCCAGGTGAGGGACAATCGACCGAGGATCACCAAGGTGGTCTTCACCGAGATGGACGCTCGCCGCCGCTTCCTCTCCGGACTCCGGCCGCTGCTGGCGAGTCGGCTCCCGGCTGGCCAGTCGCGGCCCGCCTTCTACGTGCGCCCCGACCTCACGCCGCTCGAGCTGCAGCAGAACGCCGCCCTCAACCACCAGCGTCTCGAGCGCATTCGCAACGGCGAGGACGTCGTCGTGTGGCGCGGCCAAGTCCTCCTTCGGGCCGAGCGCGACCAGCTGCGAGCCAGCGCCGCCCGCCCTGCCAACAACAACAACAACACCGTGAGTCGCTCGCAAGCGCTGTCAAACTAGGTTTGTCCGCGAGTCCGGCTCCTCTGTGCACCGCGCGCGCCTCTGCGATAAGTCGCGACACCCTCACTGTCGTACAGCTCAATGCACAGTCCATTAGAAGCAGCGTGCTTGTGTTTGCGGCGTTACTACAGTGCGCGTATCGTAACAACATAGTCTGTCTGACTGAGACTTGGCTCGATTCTTCCTTTCCCTCCTCTCTGTTCGGAAACTCCCATCAAATTTTCCGCATTAACCGTTCCAAGCAGCGAGGCGGCGGCTGTATGATTTGCGTGCCGGTAGGGATGCGCGCCTATGAGCCGTACGTTAGTGTTGCACACGCTGAGTTCGAAGCTGTCAGTGTCGATGTTTGCTTAGATAACTCTCAACTTCGTGTAATCAATGTGTACCGCCCTCCTCACTCTCGGGACAACCACCCGCTGACCAACTATCTTGAACGTCTGATGCGCTGCACCTTCCCCATCCTAGCAGTGGGGGATTTCAATATGCCGCACGTCAACTGGACTTCCCTAACCGCTGACCCCCACTGCGCCCCAGCTGTGAGAGACCTGCTCGATGCACTGGTTGGCTTGGGTTTTGCCCAGCACGTGTCTTCCCCAACGAGACTAGATAACATCTTAGACCTCGTGCTGAGCAGCAGGCCTGGCTTGGTTGAGAGCGTCGTTGTTGATGAACCCTTTGTCCCGTCGGATCACAAGGCTGTGTCGGCCACTCTCTCAGTATGCGCCCCTCTCTCATCTAACGTTCGAACATTTCTGGATTATGGCAAAGCAGATTACGAAAGCATGGAATTACACTTAGTGAACATTGACTGGGAACAGAGTTTCGCCAATTGCGGAACTGTAGAAGAAATGTGGGGAAAATTTAAATACCAGCTACGTGACTGCATTAGTCAGTATGTTCCACAGCGCACCATAGATGAGGCTAAAAGCACAGTGAGTGGACTAGTAAGCAAGCACATTTGGAAGCAGCGACAACTACACAAGCGGTATAAGCAAACTGGCTTAGAAGCCGATAAACAACGATGGAAAAATGCAAATCAGAAATGTAGACAAGTGATCAGACAAGCGAATCTTGACAATGAGAAGCGCATGTTGAGAAGTAGCTCTCAAAAATGCTTTTGGAATTTCGTAAAAAGTCGGTTACATCAGAATGATGCTATTCCGCCTTTAGTCGACGCACAAGGGAAGCTATGCACCAGCCCAGATGGAAAAACACACGCTCTCAACCAGCAGTTCTCGTCAGTATTTACGGTAGACGATGGTCAAATGCTTGACCTTCCAGATAAAACCGCAAATTTCCTACATCGCGTACGCTTTGATGAATTTGCACTACATCTGCGATTGATGCGTTTGCCACCGAAATTTTCTTCAGGTACAGATGAAATTCCCCAGATACTGTTGAAAAGGCTCTGTTTCTCCCTCGCACAACCGCTGTCACTATTGTTCCAGCACTCGCTTGAACGAGGTGAGGTTCCCTCCGACTGGCGAATGGCCAATGTAACACCGGTCTATAAGAAGGGCCTCCGAGCAGACCCAGCCAACTACAGACCCATCTCCATAACCAGCACTGTTTCCCGTTTGCTAGAAAAGTTTCTAAAAGACCAAATTCTAACCTTCTTGCTTCAAGAGAATGTTCTGTCCAGAGAGCAGCATGGGTTTTTGAGCAAGCGAAGCACAGTCACGCAGATGCTTGAATGCTTGAATGACTGGAGTAGAAGCCTAGACAGACGTGAGCCTACAGACGTCGCTTACCTTGATGTTGCTAAAGCCTTCGACTCAGTATCTCACCCGAAACTTCTTTCTAAACTGACTGCTTATGGAATTCGCGGTGAGCTTCTAAACTGGATTCAGGCCTGGCTGACGGGTAGGCAACAGAGAGTTCGCTATGGTGATTCGTTTTCAAAGTTCTCGGCCGTCAGCAGTGGTGTGCCCCAAGGCAGTGTCCTCGGTCCCCTCCTCTTTCTCATTTACATTGATGACCTCCCCTCTGTAGTTGGAACCGTCAACATTAAACTATTTGCTGATGACTGCAAATTGTACTTCCGCTGCAGAGCCGATGAAGATCGGGCTACGCTGAGTGACGCGCTGGGAAGAGTGGACGAGTGGGCTCGTTCAAACCAGTTACAACTGGCCATACAAAAGTGTACTGTGTTGCACATTGGGCGCACCAACCCGAGAGCTCAGTACTCTATTGGGGATATTCAACTGCATGAGCAGGATTGTGTGAGGGACCTGGGCGTTCTAGTTAGCTCAAATCTTCGATTCTCAGCACATGTCAGGCACGTCACGCAACTGGCAGCTATCCAAGTTAACACGATTTTTAATAGCTTTCAAACCCGGGGTACGAAATTTATGGTTCATATGTTCAAAACCTATGTGCGCAGCAGACTAGAGTACGCGTGCACAGTCTGGAATCCCAGCTTTAAGGGTGACATTGAGCTCCTGGAATCTGTGCAGCGCCGCTTTACAAAGCGTCTGCCTGGTATGGGTGTGCTCTCATATCCTGAACGACTCATCTATCTGCAACTGGAGCCTCTAGAATTGCGCAGATTGCACGCTGATTTACAGATGGTCTACAGAATAATCAATGGTTTGACAGATCTGCAGTTTGGCGATTTTTTTGAATTTGCCCCAAACTCAGTACGAACGCGCGGTCATCCGTTCAAATTGCGGCACCCTCAGCAACGCACTCTCTGCCGGCAGCACTTCTTCGCAGTGCGCGTCGTCGCTGCTTGGAATGGACTCTCTGCTAACACAGTCTCCGCCCCATCCCTACTCTCTTTCAAAAACCGACTTTCTAAAGAAAACCTATCTGATTTTTTTACGGTAGGTTTGTAAACCGCCATCACCTTTTGGCGTCTTTCCTGCCCCACCCCACGTAACGATCAGCCAGTCTCAGGCAGTCTGACAGACTATGTATACCTACCACTGTGCATCAGCGTCGCCTACACACGCGTCAATTTGTACGACGGATCGTCTTCCCGCTAGCGTGTACATATTGCAGTATCGTGCTTTGCGTGTACGTCTACCTCGCGTGTACTTCTACGTCGATTCGAGTGTCGGTGTACTACGCGCGTCCGTGTACTTCGAGTGTACGTGTACGTGTACATACTTCATGTGTGTGCGCTTTGCCGATACTTGGTAAACTTCATATGCTTTTTGGCTTGCGTTGATGCTTTCTTATATGACAAGCGCTGTCTTCTCTCGACGGTTGTTTAGTAACGTGTTGGGTGAAATACATACATACATACATTTAGACCCTATTTATACCCATTTTTGACTAAAAAGTACCAGTATAACTCAAAAAATGGCCAGCTACCCACCCCCACTTTTTTGCTCCAGCCACCCCCTCCCCCAAAAAGTGCCGTCTACCCCCCCCCCCCCCACTCTTCCTGACCCGGTTACAGGTATGACAGTATCGACTGCAAAATAATATCGACTGCGCTGGTTGGCGCTTCGAAACATTGCGCCCTCCAATGCGCACCCCATGATTTCACGGTAGTCAAAGGTTTTGCGTGTCTCTTTCCTTGCTAGAACACCTCGTGTGTCTCCTCCAAATTCTCTTTTGACCACTTGGGCGCACGGAGCAGCACAACATGCGGTGACGTAGCTAGTGTGACTAAGACGAACTTCATTTTCAAGCATCTGCTTCAATTCTTGCTTGCCTCTATTCTTTGCCAGGGGGTGCGTGCACGGCCTTGGACCAGGTGTCGAGCTGGCACCACCGCTCGCTGGCCTTCCACAGCGCCTGGCGCGTCTCCTTCGAAGCCAAATGGCCGGGCAGAGGCACGTGGAGAAAGCGAGTCATGTCTTTCGAGGCGCTAGAAACGGAACTAGCACACCGCGGCCGACATGGAGACTTCAACAAGCGCCAGCACGCACGCACGCACGCACGCACCGACGCGTACGCATGTAGCTACAACACACCATACGGGGTGGGGTGGGGGTGTGCAAGGGGTAAATCGGTACCTTTCGGTCAATGTTTGGCCAAAACATGTAGGTGACCGCTACGTTCTCAAAAACACGATTTCTGCGATTTCCATTTTTCTACTACAATTTTCATCCCAACAGATCGTGGAAACTCCAGAAAAATCCTTGGCGATGATCTGGAGGGGGGGCACTTCTAGCAGGGGGGTCTTGGGGTAACCCTCAGCTTACAAGACATGACCCCCCCCGCGCCCGGAAGGCAATGCCAATTTTCTCTCACCCCACGAATGCGCCGTTGACGGACTCATGATCACGACTGGGGACGGGGGAGGAGGCCGCAGTCGGCGACTGCTGCTGCTGGGGCGGACCGTCGGCATTCTCGGCAAGGTGCTGGCGCTTTAGTCGGGTCGCGACGAAGAAGAGCAGGTCCGCGGCGTCCGAGGGCTGCGTGACGCGGCGCAGCGCGTTGTACTGGAGGGGCGCGGCGGCCACCTTGAAGGGCCGGTCGCCCAGGAAGGAGAGGGCGTTCGGCTCGCGGTCCGACAGACTCGACCAGCCGCAGCCCACCTCGACGCCCACGCACTCCACCGGCGAGTGGGACGCTGCAGGCTCAGAGGATGCGTGCGTGCGTGCGCGCGTGCCGGTGCGTGCGTGCGTGCGAGCGGGCACACCTCTGAGTCGGTCGGCCAGCTCAGCCGAGAAGACGGCCATAGCGGCCTTGCCGCGATTGTAGGCGTCCGTGGGGTCGAGGGCGCCCTGCAGTAGGTCCGGGTCCACTGAACCCCTGCAATCCACCGCTGTGCGTTGCCACGCGCGTACGCACGCACGCAGGCACGCACGCACGCACGCACGCGCGCGCGCCCCAGCAGGCAGGGAGACAGGCGCGCGCGCACCGCCGGAAGGCTGCGCAGTTGACGTTGACGACCCTGGGTCCGAGGCCGCTCTCGTCGACGCGCGTCATCTTGGGCAGGAGCAGATTCGTGAGCAGGAAGTGGCCCAAGTAGGTCGAGGCGACGCGCTCGTTGACCTCCAGCAGCTCTTCCGGCTCGGCAGCGCCGTCCGGCTCCACGCCCGCGGCCGTGTCGGCGGCGCCGTAGGCGGCCCGGTAGAAGCGGCTGGCCGCGTCCACCGCGTCGTCCGCGACCGCGACCCCGTCGATCTCGACGTCGACCAGGTGCCGCCGACGCCGCTCCCACCTCTCCATCGTGTACAGGCCCAACGGCGGCATGGCCGCGGCCACGTTCACGATGCAGTCCACCTGCTTCGAGTCTGCACCCACGCAGCGTGCGTGCGTGCGTGCGTGCGTGCGCGCGTGCGTGCGCGCGTGCGTGCGCGCGTGCGTGCGTACTGAGGAGGACGCGTCTGGCGGCGGCGGCGACGCTCCGGGAAGAGGAGAGGTCGCAGCGGACGCAGTGCACGTTCGGATTGTCCAGCGCCAACGCCATGTCGTTGCGCCGGACCTGACAGTCGACCATGTCTCTGAAATTTGTCAAGTTTCTTTAATTGAAATTTAGTAGGCGCACCTGGCCGTACGCACGTACAAAGGGTACGTACGCACGCACGCACTCACAGATGGCACGCACGCACGCACTCACTCACAGATGGCACGCACGCACGCACTCACTCACAGATGGCACGCACGCACGCACTCACTCACAGATGGCACGCACGCACGCACTCACTCACAGATGGCACGCACGCACGCACGCACTCACAGATGGCACGCACGCACGCACGCACTCACAGATGGCACGCACGCACGCACGGACGCATGCCTTGAGAGCATGAAGAGCGTAGCTTTGGTATGGGCGATGCGAAACGCGAGCGCCTCGCCCACGTGGCCCGTGGAGCCGGTCATCACGACCACCTTGCCCGTCCAGTCCGGACCCCCTCCGTCCCCCTCCTCGGACAGCGCCACCTCGCCCGTCAACTTCGACAGTCGCGGCTCGAACCGTCGAGAGGCTCTGACAATCAAGAAGAGCGAGATTTGGGGGTCCAAGCAAGGTGGCCTAGTGGTAGAGACCTGCGACTCATGACCGCAAGGTCCTGGGTTCAATTCTCGAGGGGCCCACTTTGAGAACTTCCCTTTCAGTGGATTTTTCTCTGGTCGTCCTTGTCGTAGAACATATGTGGCGTTCTTCTTCTGTGTCTGTGGCGGCCCTCGTGGCCACTATGCGTGCTTCAGACCGAATGACGTCATTTGTGTGGGATCATAGAACCGGCCGAGACTCAAACAAAACAACAGGTTTTTTTGGGGGTGGGGGAGAATAGTGGCCGGGGAGGGGACAACAGTCTGGTTTGGGAAGATTCGCGAAATCGGGGAAACAAAAATACCCAAAAGAATTTGTGTACGTCGAATTGTCGAATAACGGAACCACACACTACATACTTACCCCCCCCCTGGGCCCGGATGAATCAATTGGCCATCTCTGGCTAATTAGGCTAATTTATGGTAGGTAAGACGAGCAAACGGGGGGGGGGCTCCCGCACAGTTGCAGGTATGAGCCTAAGGCTTAACTAAAGCCAAAAGTTAGGCGGACGGTAGACAGCCGCACCTACCCGGTAAATGTGAACCAGGCCGCGCCGACACCCCCTGTAGCCGTGGCTATGAGCGCAGCATGCGTCCCCGTCTTGGATAGTAGTTTCTTTAGGAACTGCATTCAGCCTAAAACGTGCCTAAAAATGCCTAAAACGATGTTAAGAGGCACATGTGAAACGGTCCCACTATATAGTATAAACTACATGTCAATTGAAGGTTTAGTGAGTTAAACGTAAAACACGCCTAGCTAAACGTTTCGGTGGATAAAGTTTATACAACTATGCATAACAAGCTGACACAGACTCGGAATTAATTAATAAATTGGTTACAAAACGATATAAAGGGAGTGTGACAAAACAATTACTGCAAAATTTTGCCAATAAAATAAGTAAATGCCCAGCCAGAAGCCTCAATAAAATCTATTCCATGCAAATACCGGTTCTTGGTATAAAAAAAGCGAAAAGCAAAAAATCGCATCTTTCGAAAACAGCACTTTCCATTTCGAAATGTCGCAGCAACGCGCAACAAACGGCGCAAAGAGATCACTAACCAAACTGAACTATTCATATAACTGACTGAACTATTCGCAAATCTAATTTGTAGCAAGACTTTTATAATTTACATTTGGACCAAAACTGGCCACTAAAAAGAAGAGCCATGACAGAATGTCAACAAAATTTCGCTGGAAAGAACAAGGCAAAGTTAGGTCTCTCAATTGAGGCCCCACATTTCAGGCAAGCCCAGTTCAGTTCAATTCCGATCCCCACACACCACTACGTCTGCTATATTGGCTGTCTAGCTATTGGCTGTCAGCTGTAATGTCGTCTGACGCTGCGCTTTTTGTTTCTCCATTTGTGTCGTTGTCTGATCTTGTTCCTTCGCTTTCTGTTTCCGTCCTTTTGTCGTTCGTTTGTCCTCCGCCGTTTTGTCGGGGTAGACTAGGTGGCCTTCCTGCTTGAGCCGCGCCATCCTCTCCCTAAGGCGCGTCCACTTCTCGCTAATTAGCCACAGCTTCAGTTGGTCGCGTCGCGAAGAAAATTGCTCCTCCAGTTCGAAGCGCTCGAATTCGTTGGTGCCCGAACTGAAAGCGGGGAACAAAAAAATAATAATAAATGATGCAGTTCGGATGTGCGTGCGTGCCCTTTCCGGTGGTGGTGTAGCAAGAGGGAGGGAGACTCAGCTTGTTTGCACCGAAATAGCATAAACGGCGCCATTATGGTGTTTTGGCCAGACACACTACAAAGAGAGGAAAACGCGTGTTCAGCATCTTGAAAGGTAAGAATTCTAGGGGGGGGGGAGGGGGTCGCGATGTGGTGGGAAGGGCCTCATTCATACATGCAGCTGGGGAACCGCCCGCAGTCGGTAACTTTAAGCCGAGGACGTCGAGGACGTCCCTTTCGATGGACCCTCTCGTGCCGTCGCTGCCCTAGATTACAGATGGCGTTCTTCCGAAAGTCTCTGGCTAATTTTGCGGCTCTAGACGGGGAAAGGCGTCATGGAGATGGGCATGCCAATGGGCCATTGACGGCCTCCTTGCGTTGCCCCTAATCCAACAACGCACGCACGCACATACGCACGCACGCGCACCGTATGTACTGTCCGTTGAGGGGCTCCTGTGCGGTGGCGGCGTGGAGGACGACGTTCGAGGCTTGGCGGGCGGTCTGTTGCGACTGCAGGAGGGCGCCCACCGCCTTGGCGAACAGATACGCGAAGAACTTCTGCTTCTTGAGCGGCTTGCGCAGATTCGTGTCGCGGAGCACGTAACGCGGGTCCGCAGACACCGCAGAGATGTTCGTGCCTGCGCCAGCGAGCGAGCTTGTCTGTTTGTTTGTGTGTGGACCGCTTCTATGATCGCGGGGGCCTCCCTCTCTCTGGTCACACACACACACACATTGACCAGTGCTGCTAGTGCTAGCCCGATCCTGGGGGCTGGCTCCCCTAACGCGAGCCAGCCCGCCCCCCAAGCGAACGGATTTTTCCAACCGCTATTTTGGTGAGTGTTTCGCATTGTGGACGCTCCCCCCCCCCACAATTTTCGGCTGAGGAGGACCCGCCCCCCTCTCGACCAAGCCAAACCCAGTTACAAGAGGGCGAGAAAAAGAAGAAATCTGGGCTAGGGAAGCAAAAATGAACTCCTCCCCTGGCAAGAGGGGGGGGGGAGACCAAGACGCGCGCAGGGACACGCAAGCGAGAATCCCCCCCCCCCCCGTCAATGGATCTTTTTGTGCTGTCGCTGCCCCAGATTGCAGTTGGCGTTCTCAAATACCTTCGGCGACCCTCGTAGCCATTTGGGTGCCTCTATATGGGCCATTGACGGCAAACAGCTATCGCTCACAACACAACTCGCACAGAAATAGGAGGGTCGGGGGGGGAACACCTTCTAGCCGTCTCGCCAGCTCCTCGTTGAACATGGCGAGCAGCGCCTTGGACTGGAAGTAGGCGGCGTCCGACTCGAACTCCTGCTCCGCGTTCAGGTCCTCCAGGTCCACATCCTCGCAGCTACAGATTGATAGAACCAATCAACCAACGCGCTACTACCCTACGGACATGGAAGGCGCGTGCGTGCCCGCAAGGGCAGCGTATGGCCTAGTGGTAGGGAATCGGCCTCTTGCGCTGGCACGGTTCTGGTTTCGATTCTTGATGGAGCCACTAGATCGAGGACACAGCGAGGACTCAATGGATTTTCTCGTGCCGTCGCTGCCCTAGCTTTCGAATGTCTTTGGCCCATTACGCGGCTCTAGACAGGGGAAGGCGTCGTGGAGAAGGGTATGCTGTATATGGGCCATTGACGGCCTCTTAGCGCTGCCCCAAATCCAACAACAACGTCTGCGCTTGCGACTGCTGGTTCAAGTATGATGAGGCCGTCGTTGGTTGCAAGACACTCACCTTTTTCAGCGGGGGGGGGGGGGTTTCCATACTGCTGGCTGCGCTGGGAGCCCCCCCCCCCCACCCAACTCGTCTCTACCGGGATGTATCCCACAGGGCCAGCCTTTTGCAAAGCACGCCACCACTACAGACGGAAAGAAAATGCGTATTCTTTGGTCAGCACGAACGGGCACTCATAGTTTGACAAGAGTTGAGAAAGTACCGGTTTTACTCCCCCTCCTTCCCAATTTGCTCAAGCCATCCCCCAAAACCAGATCCCTGATTCAGGGTGACGGTATGCAATGCATACGCGCTTGTATGTACGCTAGAGAGCGTGCTAGTTGGCCATACCTGTAACTGGGGGTGGAGGCCCACTATTTTTCCAGACCCCGACCCCCTCAGAATTTTCCCAAGGAATTTCAACCCTGTCTTACTTCTTACTCGCCCCATTTATACCCATTTTGTGACCAAAAGTACCAGCAGGGTTGCACAATTTAAAAAAAAAAAGTTTTTTTTTAAAAAAAAAAATTTTTTTTTTTAAAAAAAAAAAAAGTTGGATTTTTTTTTTAAATTAAAAAAAAAAATTTCTCTGTTTTTGGGTAAAATTTAGCTTTTGAGTGGCAAAAAGGCGTTTAAATGGTGTTTAGATGGTACAATTAGTAGTTATTCATGCATAAACTTGCTTATTAGCACCAAAACCAAGCTCTTTTTGGGGTTCCCAACTGGTTCCCAACATAGTGCGATACCGTACACGACCATTTAGAGGCAGCGGCTTTGTCACCATTTGACTAAAACGATGCTAAATACACTTCTAAAGGCTTTAGGGAAGCACTAGTACTTGTGTTTGACACTCTAATAGGCTAAAAGTATCTTATAGTACAGGTATTTGGCGCCAATGATGGCTCCTAAGTCAATTTAAAAAAAAAATTTTTTTTTTTTTAAAAAAAAAATTTTTTTTAATTTAAAAAAAAAAACTTGAAATTTTTTTTTTTATGCAACCCTGAGTACCAGTATAACTAACTAAAAACTTTTTGCCCCGGAGACCCCCCCCCCCAGAAATCGGCCATGTTACCCCCCCCCCCACTCATCCAGACCCGGTTACAGGTATGCAGTTGGCCCAAAGCTCACTATTTGTGGTCCTGGCAGTTGACGTTCACGATCCTGCCGGGTTTGTCTCTCGACTTCATATTCTCCAGCAAAAGATTCGTCAACAGAAAGTGGCCCATGTAGTTGGTGGCGAGGTGGGGCTCCAAACCGTCAGGGCTCAGATGTCGCGGCCGATAGCGAATGGCCGCGTTGTTGATGAGCACGTCGATACGGTGCTTGTCTAGAGACCAGTGGGTTTTATACTGGAACTTTCTGGTAAAACAATGGGTCAATATAGGGTCTAAATAGCGATAATCTAGCTGTTTTACGGTCATATAACACTGGAAAGCAGCAGTTTTTTTGGCGTTGCCGACACGGCAAAAATCCTTTGAAGAAACTCTGGACGGGGGGGGGGGGGGGGTTGGAAAAACTGAGAGACTGGGGGCATAGCCGTAACCCAAAGAGGCGCCTATATCACGTTATGTACACTGCATTCTCATTTAATTACTATTGTTTAATTGCGACGAAATTGAGTGTTCCGATTGTTCTTCTCTGGACCACTCCCCGCTCAAATCAGGTGTAGTAACACCACCTGCTCCAGAACACCCCGGCAGCGGGTTCGGTCAGCTGGCCCTCCTCACCCAAGTTCATGACGCGTACGGCGTCGACGATGCTCTCGAAGGAGGAGAGGTCGCAGTGACGGCAGTGGAGCTTCCGGTTCCCAGTCTCCGCCGTCAGCTTCCGCCGGCGCTCCTCGCAGCGCCGTCGGTCCCTGTCGTAGGACGAGCGCGGTGTTGCGCTGACGACTGACGTCATAACTCATCAACCACCACCACGACCACATCGCTGACGTCTACTATTGTTGCTGGATTCTCGGGGCGGGGGCGACGCTAGGAAGCTGTCAATGCCCATATAGCAAGCGAACCCATACACCCACAGACTCAGCCCAAGAAAGACACTCTGAAGAACGCTATCTGTAATCTAGGGCAGCGACAGAGGTGTAACTGGCCATCGAAGCTGGGGGGGGGGGGGGGTGAATCTGGGGAATTCTCAAAAGTCGATGGGGGGTAACCTGCAGTCCTGCACGGCCAATTTGATGCAAATTCTCGTTTTCCAACCTCAATAATAACCTGGAAAATGCTTCGTGTATGCTGAAAACACAGCGCCGCAGGCAAAATTTGGGGATTTTTGCCCAAAAACGCGCCGAAACGACACCAATGGTCTGTAGGTGCGTAAAATACAGCGCCGCAGGCGAAATTTTTGACATTTGGACAATAAATACTGCTCGCAGGCCTGAAAACACCTTGGGAAGTATGAGAAACACAATTCAGCCATAGGGGTAACGTGCAATGAGTGCAGGATTTACTAAAGTTGGGGGGGGGGTGGTGTTACTCTTCGTGCAGGATTGACCGAAGTTGAGGGGGGGGGGGGGTGAACCCTACCTACACCCTACCCAGTTACACCTATGGGCAGCGACGGCACGACAAGGTCCATTGAGGGGGGTGAGAAAGTCCTCGAGCTAGTGGATCGATCAAGAATCGAACCCCCCCCCCCCAAACTGGAGCTATGGACACACCTGGTGAGTAGGAATACGCGAGCGCCGTTGACGGCCAGGCGCTTGACGAGGACGGCGCCGACGCCGCTGTCGGGCCCGGTGATGGCGAAGACCTTGTTCTTGAGCTCCGCCTTGTTCTCCATCAGCAACTCCGCCATCGGGGGCGACTTGCTCATCCTAGAGAGAGAGAGAGAGTGAGTGCCATTCGTACCTGTGACTGGAGAGGGGGGAGAATTGCAACAACTTTGTAAAATGGTCCAACGCTGATTAAAACAAAAACAAAATGCTAGGCTATCCCCAGTTTTTGCTCCCCACCCCAAACCTCAGACCCGGTTATAGGCATGGAGTTTGAGCGCGTAATGTAATGTAGTATGTGTACCGGCGAATTTACATTATTATCGGGTTCTCGTGTGGGTGGGTTTTCTTACCCTTTCACAAGGTAGGCAGCCCCGAGGACAACGCCAGCGGCGGTGCCATAATAGACTGGATACCGCAGAAAGGCGCGCCGCATTTGGCGATACGCCTGGACCATTCCCGCAGTCATCTTCGTCGCAGCAGATCCTTAGTTCCACAATTGAAAGGCGTTTGATAAACAGCGCGGCGCGGCGCGGCGCGGCGCGGCGGGAAAACCCTTTTGGGGTGAACGGTTCACCCGGGTGAACGGGCAGATCCTCTTTGGGGGAGACAGCGGAACAATGCACACCGAAATGTTATTTTTCGCAAAACCGCTTCCGCCAACCGCTCCCGTTTACAATTTGTGTTTTACTGGGACCGTTTTCCCGCACTATTGCGAAAATGGCGGCCGTTTCAAAACGGTTTGTGAGCGATATTGAAACGGCTAAGTCCCTGTTGCTTGGCAAGGATGGAACTGGCGCCGAAGAAGTGGAATTCCAAAGCGTCCAAAGATTTCCCCCAGAGTGTCCTGCCACGTAATGTCAGGTGCGCACGCACGCACGCACGCACGCACGCACGCACGCACGCACGCACGCACGCACGCAGGGAATGCGCTCACGGCAATGTGCTCGTCCGAAAAGCCGAGCTCGCGCATCTTCGTCTTGCAGTTCTCTTGCACGTGCAGCACGCAGGGTATGAACTGGGTGCGCTGCTTGCTGAACAGGGACGTGGACTGGAGACCCTTGAGCTGAGCCTTGTCCGCGTCTCCCACAAAGGCCCACACGTAGTCGGCTTCGCTGAGGCCGCACTCGCGCCTCAGCCGCTCGCCCAGGTAACCGTAGGCGCTCGCGTCTTGCGTCGACGTCAACACGAAGGCGACGGGCACAAGCGCTTCCAAGCCTAAGGGAAAGGCAACAGCGACAGTGAGCACGAGGATCGAGCCCCAGTCGACCAACAGTCGCTACAAGGGGACATAGGATCATAAATGGATCGGAATCTGGGAGGGGCAAAATCTCATCTGAAGGAGCAAAGCAAAGCATCTGAAGGCGAAAAAAATATACCTGCTTCCGATTTCTGGCAGCAAATATGGGGCTCTCGATGGCCGCGAGCCCTCCGGCGTCCTCGAGAGTGGCCTGGACGTTCTCTCTGGGCGCGAGGTGCGCCGCCCTCTCGCGCATCTGGGACAAGACACTGGGTCGCGTGTGGTAGAAAGGCGCCTTCGAGGCACTGGACGCGAATGGCTGAGGAACAAGCTCTTTCAGCGGCACGTCACTGTCGTTCCTGCCAATGAAGAATGGTTGAACAAAGGATAACGATACACAAGACGCGAATGTACGCAAGCGCATGAGCATACTGGTGTGCGAAGGCGGCTCTACAAGAGAAAAAAAAAGAAATACCTGTACGAAATGAGAACGCGCAAGGGCTCCACTCTGCCGCCGCAACGCTTTTCCAGAATGAAAATCCATTTCATAAACTGCCCTTCGTCAACTGCGGGGTGGACATACTTGTACCCCCTAAGGCTGTAGACCCACTCCTCGTCGTGGGCCTTGCGCTTCCTCCCCGTGGAGTGCATCGCTGAAGATCGAATAAAGTAAATTTAAATCAAATAAAAATAGAGCAACCAGCAATTGTACCTAACCTTCGTCAAAGACTCGTCGATTGCTGGCGCAGTGGTGGCCCCACTTCCCGTAAGAATCCACATAAACGTCTTTGGTGTCCTTTAAGGCGCCACAGTCGATAAAGAATGACGCTTCCTTTTGTCCAGACGGCAGGTGGTGAGGGACAGTGGAGACGAATTCCACTTCTTCGGCGCCAGTTCCATCCTTGCCAAGCAACAGGGACTTAGCCGTTTCAATATCGCTCACAAACCGTTTTGAAACGGCCGCCATTTTCGCAATAGTGCGGGAAAACGGTCCCAGTAAAACACAAATTGTAAACGGGAGCGGTTGGCGGAAGCGGTTTTGCGAAAAATAACATTTCGGTGTGCATTGTTCCGCTGTCTCCCCCAAAGAGGATCTGCCCGTTCACCCGGGTGACGTGGCTTTGGCGTCTTTTGACACTTTATAAAAAGCGCGGCGTTTTGTATAAACAGCGCGGCGCCGCGGCGCGCCGCGCCGCGCCGCGCCGCGCCGCGCTTTTTATCAAACGCCCTAACCCCGTTCTGAGGGCGTAGGACAAAACACGCGCTCCGCGCTCTGCGCTCGTGCGCTCGTGCGCTCCTGCGCTCGTATACGGTATTCTGAAAAAAGCAACCGCATTTCACAATTTTCCGCACGTAATACAATGTGTTGACACACTGTAGCATAAAACGACAATGTTTATGGATGTTGCGACTATCCTGAAGATGCTGTGACCGATTCCACACTTGAATTTTGAACTGCGGATGACACTTGAACCAGTCGCATTCCGAGCACAACGAGCACAACAGCTCAACAGCACAGCACAACAAGAACAAGAACGCTACAACAACAATAAAAATGCATCGAAGGGGTCCCCTTCGTCCGTTGGCGGCTCGTCGCTCGTCGGCAGAGACGGGCTGCAGGACGCCGTCATCTGGTCTTTTCTTTTTGGTCTGCTCATTTTTTTTATTCCAGGCGGTGGGTGGTGGTGCTGAGACGAGTTTTTTCTCGGAACGGGACAAAAAGGTACGCGCACCGCGCAATTTATGACCACCGGCGGTGGGCTACGCACCTACAACCTTCTTAACGTATGTAGGGAGTTGAGATGTAGGCGCGCCTGCGCCGCTGCTTGCCTAGCGCTGGGCAGGCAGCTAGTGCTAGCTAGTGACACTAGGGTGATTATTCCGCTTTCTAAATCGCCGCTCTTTATCGGCTGGGCCGCGGCAGCGTCCGCGAGTGCTCGCGCCGGAGCGCACGTCACAACGGGACGACCTGCGGGCGTACGCGCTCTCATTGCACCATAGAATATATGACTAAGGAAGTGGGCACGCGCGCGAGAGAGAGACGAGAGAGATCAACAAGAGAGACGAGAGAGATCAACAGAGATCGAGAAAACGAGAGAACGCGACTCGGGGGTGGCACGCTGTACACGTCGCGAGTGGGCATCCGGTGCGGAGCCCGACCCAGATGAACCCGACCGCTTGACTACTAGAGGTGTATACGGATTACGGATTACGGAGGGCGGATTTAGCTTTGACATTTGCTCAATACATATCGATATCATTCAAATCGATGCCGAATTGCGCCTTCGCGTGTTTGCAGTGCTTTTCGCCGACGAGAGGCATCGCCTCGAAGAGCATCTTGACCATGTTCTTGCCGAAGCATGGCGCGTACCTCTTGACGACGCAGCTGGAACACGCGCCAGTTTGCATTCGACAAGCGACACGGCCATTCGACTGACTCGTGTCGGAAGTGCAGGGCGCAATCCTGCTTCTGCGCCGTCCAGCGCTCCATTCCCGCGGAGTCCTCGAAAGGGTGCCTCTCCTTGTGCACGAACACAACGTCAAACGGTCTGCGGATCCTTCCAGCCGATTCGATTCTAGAGGGCGGCGTGAGAGAGGCACAAGAGGAGGAGGAGAGACACAAGTCTAGGGAACCTTGCAGCCCCAGCACTTTTTGGTGCGGTGCTGGCCAATCTTGGGCACCTTCTTTTCTTCCAGGAAGGCCTTGAGGCTCCTGATGACGAACGGCTGCTCCAAGTCCTGGAAGCGCTGCAACGGCGGCGCCGTGGCCCACTGCCGCACCCTCTGGAGCTCGTCCGCCGATGGCGCCATCGTCTGGCAGCCGCAGTCGCAGTAGAAGCGCTCGCCGCTCGGCGAGGCCGCCCGTGCGGACTCGCTTATCGCCAACGGTGAACTCGCGGCCGAATATCTCCACCAAGGTCGCCTGCACGGACACTCAGTGGCCTTCATCAAGAGCCCGATCGGGTTACCCCCCCCCCCCGAAAATGAGCAGACCAAAAAGAAAAGACCAGATGACGGCGTCCTGCAGTCCGTCTCTGCCGAGGACGAGCGACGAGCCGCCAACGGACGAAGGGGACCCCTTCGATGCATTTTTATTGTTGTTGTAGCGTTCTTGTTCTTGTTGTGCTGTGCTGTTGAGCTGTTGTGCTCGTTGTGCTCGGAATGCGACTGGTTCAAGTGTCATCCGCAGTTCAAAATTCAAGTGTGGAATCGGTCACAGCATCTTCAGGATAGTCGCAACATCCATAAACATTGTCGTTTTATGCTACAGTGTGTCAACACATTGTATTACGTGCGGAAAATTGTGAAATGCGGTTGCTTTTTTCAGAATACCGTATACGAGCGCAGGAGCGCACGAGCGCACGAGCGCAGAGCGCGGAGCGCGGAGCGCGGAGCGCGTGTTTTGTCCTACGCCCCTTCTGAGGGCAAAACCGAACTGGAAGGAGGAAGGGGGCAAGTCTGGAAGGAGGGTGTAACTTTTGTAATTATTTCGGTGCGTTATAATATGCGGCTCCACCTTGTCGCCTTCTAAACGTCATTAGTTTTAAACTGCAGAAATAGTGAATTAAGGAAAAATTTGCAGGCGGCTGCAAAAAAAGGTGAATATGTGACGCTCTTTTGTTGGAGCCCAGTTTGAAAAAGAGGGGTATCAATTAAGGCATGCCTCATTTATGTATAGCCACTTATGCTTTGCAGCTGATCAACTTCAGTTTGAACAAACTGTGTATAAATACCGAACCAAACGCAGCAACACGTCACATATTCGGCATTTGTTGTGTGAGCCATCCTCATTCAGCCAAAACGCAACAGCAATCCTTTCACATCTCATCGTGTTTGTGTGCATAGAAAGGAGCAGTGGCAATCATAGGACCTAACTGGACTGGAACACCCTGCATTCACATATGCCGCATGACGTGGTTGCAAGACAGGCAGGAAGGACCCCAGGGTCTTGCACATGGACCACTATGCAGACGTACGCACGCACGCACGCACGCACGCACGCACGCACGCACGCACGCACGCACGCACGCACGCAAGCACGCACGAACGCATGCACGCACGCACGCACGTACGCACGCAAACACGTTGTATAGGAGCAGTGCGTTGTTGGGTAAATGCCAAAAAGGAAATGACGAATGGAGCCAGTACCATATGTATACCTACACATCACTAACTGAACTGTAGTGGCAATCCACATCTCACAAATGTTAGCAAGGTGCCAATTATTTATGTAGGAACTTTGGCTGTGCCAGGTCGATGGTAATGACCAGAGATAGATGAGATGTGAAAGGATTGCTGTTGCATTTTGGGTGAGTGAGATAGCTCACACAAAAAAATGCCGAATATGTGACGTGTTGCTGCGTTTGGTTCGGTATTTATACACAGTTTGTTCAAACTGAAGTTGATCAGCTGCAAAGCATAAGTGGCTATACATAAATGAGGCATGCCTTAATTGATACCCCTCTTTTTCAAACTGGGCTCCAACAAAAGAGCGTCACATATTCACCTTTTTTTGCAGCCGCCTGCAAATTTTTCCTTAATACAGTGTTTTTTCGTAAGACAAACATCGATGCGTAAAACCTATACAGGCACACGCATGCACGCATGCACGCACGCACACATGCATGCACGTACGCACGCAGGCACGCACGCACACATGCATGCACGTATGCACGCACGCATGCACGACATATGTACCATGTATGACATATGTAGCATGCTTGGTAGAATCCCTCGAGTGCAGTAGGAGACACTCATCGTATAGAATGTGAGCATGTGGATTGAAAATAGGTACGAATGTATTTTTCATTGACCAAAGTTGTGCACAACTAATTGTCATGCAAATGATACAAAGCAGGATGACCTATCAGCAAATGGCACAGCATGCAGAAAACTACAAACAGAAGCCACTGCGGATGATTGTGTGTGTGTGCGAGTGCGTGCGTGCGTGCACGGGCAGTTATGCTATATTGCTGCATCGTAGCGTAGTGATGTAAAGAATGAAAATGATTGCTATGACTAGGCGGTCAACTTTTGTGTTTTAGCTGAAGTGATGCGATGTACCCACATCCAGTTATTTTTTGAAGCAGCCGATTTGATGGTGTGCGTGCGTGCGTGCACATCGGCAGTGCCATATTGGTTCGTCGGAGCATAGTGGTGTAAAGAATCAAAATAATCTACACGTGCAGGCGGTCAACTTCCGTGTTTTAGCCAAGGTGATCCGACCTACTCATATCAATATTTATCGATTATTCCGGATGTGAAAATATTTTGGTGCGTCGGATCGTGTTGACTTCAAGGAATGAAATGTTCGCCATCGAAGGGCAATCAACTTTATTATTGATGTTAATGCCCTCCGACGTAACCACACCGAAATATCGCCATTTTTCGTTTTCAGTATAATGGGAGAGGCATTTTGGTGCGTTCAATTTGGTCCAATTGTCAAAAGGGGTCTATTCCAGGTCATGCCGAACAACTTTGTCCTTTATAGCAAAGCTCTGTGATAAGCCGTTAGTGCGCCTATTAAGGACAAACTTTTCGGCTGATATTTTTAATTGCTAATAACTCATTATCGGGGGCGAAGTTTTAGGTTCAGTGACTTGGCATAAACTTTCCATAAGCAACTGTTCAAGAAAATTAAAAAAAAATTGGGGGTTAATTAGGCACTTTTTTGAGATTTACTCTTGGTAGAAACCACCCCAAAAAAACGACTATGTCCGAAAAAACGCATAAAATCGGCGATATCTCGAGTTTGGTAGGACGCAGAGACGATTCCTTTGGTACGCAAAGTTGCCATCATGGGTCGCTTGCACATGCCAAGTTTCATTCCAATTGCCCACGGCACTAGCGAGTGGCGCTCCAAAAACTGGGAGGAGAACACGAAAAAAAAAAGACACTTTTCGGAAACATTTTCGGGCGTACCCCTTTAACGCGCAGCAATACTGCAACGCGCTGTGGCACGTACGGTCCCCCGATGAGTGCGCTTCTTTTGACCCATAACGCGCCAAAATCGGTACAGCCAATCAAAAGTTATAGGCGATCAAAAATCCGAATTCTCGCGCGCGCAAGTCGTCACATATTAGGGTTGTACGCTGACGCGTACACCCTGATTCGAGGGATCGAGCGTATGCGCGATGATTTGTGTGACTGTTGTCTGCACTGTTGTGCGTGACTCGAGTCATGACGTATTTTGGTTTTGCTTAGGCTTAGGCTTAGCTTAGGCTTAGCTTAGGCTTTGCTTTGGCTTAGGCTTGGCTTAGGCTTCGCTTAGACTTCGCTTAGGCTTAGGCTTAGTCGTCGCCCTGTTGGGCGCTATCGTATTTGAGGAGTCCTTCAGACTCATGGGTCCTAGATTAGTTTAGGGGTCCGATAGGAAAAGTGGGGTCCAACGGGTTTAGGGGTCCTATGAAAGGATCGGAAACACTGTGCCATCATTCCAAGCTTTGCTTAGGCTTAGGCTTTTATGCTTAGATTAGTTTTAGGCTTATGCATTGCTTAGGCTTTGGTAAGAATGGTGTTGCACACTAAGCAAGGTTAAGCAGAGTCTAAGCCTAAGCGAGGTTGAGGCCTAAGCAAAAGCCTAATCCTAAGCGAAAGTCTAAGCCTAAGCAAAGACTAAGTCTAAGCCTAAGCGAAAGCCTAAATCGAGTAATTAGTGATAGGTGGGCTGTTTGGATCGGCATTGGTACACCAAGAGTGGAATGTGCACATGGAACGACCCCTAAAATGCTGCGATTGTGTTGCCGATCCTTCCATAGGACCACTAAACCCGTTGGACCTAAACACTAAACCGTACGATAGCGCCCATCTATCGCCGATAGGCTCTTGCCTAAATTCCATCGCCAAATTCTGTTGTTTAAGTGTAATCACTCTTGAAGGGCGACAACGTAAAGGCATATATTCTAACGCACCGAAATAATTACAAAAAGTTACACCCTCCTTCCAGACTCGGCCCCTTCCTCCTTCCAGTTCGGTTTTCCCGTTCTGAGACCCCCCAACCCCCCAACCCCCATCTTTTATAAAAGGAGCAACGCAGCACAGAATGACACCTAACAGAGCGTGGGTAATTGGAGTCAGTGCTCCTGTGCATGTGTAACAGTGAGGCTTCAACACCAAGTGTTATGCTGGTGCTGTTATACCGAGAAGCTTTCAAATGGGCTGGATCCACTCATCCCAGCCTGCTTCGTCTGGACCAACGCGAAGTGCACGACCGACTTCTACTACGCTTTCCAGAAACTGGCAGAGTCTTGCAACGTCTCCGGCGACGAGTGTCTCTTTGGTCTTGTGGTTGACCAAGAGGCTGCACAGTTGAACGGTCTGGAGCGTTCGCCACTCTTTGCCAGTGGTGTTACTGCTGTGGTCTTCTGTGAGCTCCACATGCGTGACAATCTGGAGAAGAAAATGCGTCAGCTGCAGTTTGAGAAACCAGAGATACAGGTAGAGTGGAGAGTGTAGTATTCTCTATACTAATACTACTTTATGTACAATTGTTTACTAACCAATTATTCTCTTCGTTATACCAACAGCGGTTGACTTAGTAGTTAGTGATGGTACGGTTATCACGTAACATCCGGCATGTCACATTCTTCTGGGTGCCATACACTACATCACCCTCCTCCCAGCAAAGGTCGACTTTGTTGCCTTTGCGTTGATCTTGGTCTCGGGGAGGTTCTCCTGTGGTCTTTCCTTCTTGGAACTGGGTCGTTGCCGGCGTCGACAGCTCGGCGGTCGTCTTCTGGTTCTGCGCTCTGACGACCGGCTGGTGGGACGGTTGTTGGGCGAGCGGCGAGGAGCATGGCATCTCTGCCCCATGGCAGGCGCAGGTGCAGCGACAGATGCATGGCGCCGACGGCCGCGACTTTCTCTGGGTCCGCGCCTCGTGCCATCGTGACGCAGCTCGACGCCTGTTGCACTTCTCGTCTGCCGCGCTGGGCCAGCAGACGCATTTCGACTCCGTCGGCTCACTGATGTGCCCCTTGGACGTGTCCTCCGGCGGTTTTGGCCTACGCCGGGGGGAGAAAAAGAAGGGGGGCGGTTTTGGACTGCAACACCGGACTGGCGCGGTCGGTGGAGGCTGGCGTTCCGCAGTCATTGCGGCCATCGCCGTCGTTGTCTTCTCCGGCCGACGCCGTCCGCCGCCTCTCTGCCCGTTGGTCGTCTTCGAGCTTGTCTGTCGCTTGGTCGCCCGGCGCCCGTGAGGAAGACGCATCTCGCGAACTTGCTCCGCCGCCGGAACGGACTCGTCTGCTCGAGGACGTGAGACAGCCGTTTGTTCACGCTCCATGTTGGCAGGCGGGCGGATGGCGCGGCG
Organism: Paralinhomoeus sp. GSCO2_6; assembly: GCA_030248085.1. NCBI lineage: Eukaryota > Metazoa > Nematoda > Chromadorea > Monhysterida > Linhomoeidae > Paralinhomoeus > Paralinhomoeus sp. GSCO2_6. The sequence continues at coordinate 25,393 of JASAMY010000261.1, read as the reverse complement.
GCCGTCGACAGCTCGCCCTTGGACGACGCCAACATGGCGGTTCTTCTCTAGGTCCTGCCACTTGTAGTTCTTGTCTCGGGTCACGCCAGTTGTAGTATTCTCTATTCTAATACTACTTTATGTACAATTGTTTACTAACCAATTATTCTCTTCGTTATACCAACAGCGGTTGACTTAGTAGTAGTTAGTGATGGTACGGTTATCACGTAACATCCGGTATGTCACATTCTTCTGGGTGCCATACACTACAGAGAGGACATTTTAACGGTTGTATTGCGATTTCTATTCACTCACATTTTGCAGGGCACATTGGCTGAGGTTTTCGGTCAAGAGGTTGGACGTCAGCGGGTGCGAATTATGGGCCTCGTGTGTTGAGCACCGTACCTTTGTCCGACAATTAAACACTAGACGAACGGAGTAAACTACGTGCGACAGGCAAAATCACTAAGTACGTCGCACAATCATTTCAAGTATTCTGTGCAGTTTCCTGTTTCTCAACACTCCCACTAGCTGCACAGAAGCTTGAGGCTTTTCATCTTGGCTGTCGACCGAGGCTTGGTCGAGTTTTGATCTGCGTTCAGCTTCGACTTGTAGAGCTCGGCCTTGTCCAGCGTGTCGGCGCTCATGAGCAGCGCTTTCTTCTCCAGCGCGCCACTCTTCGCCCTCTCGAAGTCCAGCTGTCGCTCCAGTGCTCGCGCCGAATTGCTGATGCCGTCGTCGTTGATCTTGACCTTGGCGCACTTCCGCTCCCACTCCTCTGTCATGCAGTGCTGACGACGACTCATCTCCACCACGATCGCCAGCGACTTGCTGGTCTTTTCTAGCTCGTCCAGCTTCTTGGCCATCTCGTTCGCTTTGTCGCACTCCTGATCAAGACGACGCTTTGTCTCTTGCAGCGACGATTCCAACTGTTGCAGACGCGTCTCCTCCTCCTCGCTCGCTGCCAGTGCGGCGTCCATCTTGTGCTGGTGCTGCTCGGACGCCTCCTCGACGTTTTCCTTGCTCGTCTTCAGCGGTCTCGCGTACGCACAGCATTCAGTGGATCCTCTGTCGCAATTTCCTTCTCTGTCCGCCGCAATCTTGTACACGCCATTCTTCAGCTGGGCAACAGCCAAGATCTTCCCAGTAGAAGCGCGAATCTTGCATGCTTTGCCGGCGAATTGAAACTCGTTGCCACTCTCCACTGCGACGGTGACCGAGAGTAGGTTGCTTGTCAGGTCCGGCACAAGCAACACCTTCTGCAGCAGGCAGCGTCGGCGAGACCTTCCGTTCTGCAGGTACAGGCGAACCTTTCCTACTCCCACTGCCTCTAGCAGGCGTCCGTCTCCAACACAGACGTCCTCGGGCGGATCGAGCTCTTTGTAGTTAAAGAGCAGCTCCTTCTCGGGCGTCACGTGACAGCTGGCTCCAGAGTCGACCACCCAGCTGTCGTCCGTGCTCGCCGTTGCTGCTCTCGCGACAAGCAAATATTCACTGTTCTCCTCCTTGCTTGTTCCGTCTTCATCTGGATCGGCAGCGTGCGCTTGGTGCGACTTGCTCCTGTTGTCACTGCAGTCGTCTTGGTCCCATCTGCGCTCCCGTCTTCTCTCGGGGCAGTTGGCAGCCTTGTGCCCGGCAATCTTCTGGCAATTGTAGCACTTGCCCCGGAACGCCTCTTGCCTGGCTGCCCTCAGCGCACTCTCACTGGATTCTACGACTCCGTTCGCTCTGTGACTTTCGTCCTCCGTCAACAGAGCTTGTCGCACTTCTTCTATGGTAATGGAGTCGCCCTTGAGCCTCATGGCAGTCTTGAACGTGTCGTATCCCGATGGAAGCTGACGCAGCAACAGGGCGACTTGCATGTCGTCCGCGATCTCGCTGCCGATCGCTGTCAGCTTGTCCATGAGCTCTTTCACACGCTTCAAGTGCTCGTCTGCCGTCGTCGAAGGATCCATTTTCAGGTCGAGAAGTCGCGACAGCAAGTGCAGCCTGCTTGACACGCCCGTTCGCTCGAAATGCCGCTGGAGTGCCGTCCACGCGTCGTGCGGCGTTTCACAGCTCGACACCAAGTAGTAGAGAACGTCATCGACCGACGTCACCAGCAGGGCCATCGCCTGAGCTTCCCTCTCTTCATACTGGTTCGCAGCTGCTGCGCTCACTTCTTCAGCATCCGGTGCCAGCTCCGTCCCGTTCACGATGCGCCACAATTTCTTGGCCTTGAGCGTCCAACGCATCTGGTGCTTCCACTGCGCCCAGTTGGACATCGAGAGCTTGGACAGCGCGACCTTCCAGTCGGTCATCGTGGCTGTTCCTCTTTACTCTCAGTCGACGGCCTTTTCTTGTGCGCACAACTCACGGACAAATTTCTAGCTCAGGTTATTTACTGCGCAAGCCACAGCGCAACTGGGCCCATAACCTGTTGAGCACCGTACCTTTGTCCGACAATTAAACACTAGACGAACGGAGTAAACTACGTGCGACAGGCAAAATAACAAGTACGTCGCACAATCATTTCAAGTATTCTGTGCAGTTTCCTGTTTCTCAACATCGTGGACCAGTCAACGGCGAAAGCGTTCGATTTCGCCATTGAGCACTTCAGAGAGCGGTGGTCGTCTCGTGGCAATGGCAATTTCTTTGAATATTTCTTGAAGAAAAGGGACGTTCTCGTCGAGCATTACCTGCAGCCCGTGCGGGCCCGCTTGCTCGGCTACCCTCCAGGTGCTGTTTTTGTTTACTATGTTTTCAATCAGCATGCAGCATTTTGGGTGCACAAAATCAGTCTTCAATTCATTTGCGATCACATCCATTGCTTACAGGGCGCGTCACCAACAACGACGCTGAATGCATGAACCGCCAGCTGAAAGCGGACATCCCTCAGAACTGCAAGCAGGTCGACTTGGTGAAACACCTCCGCGAGTTTGCCGACTGGAGAATGGAACAGCTGAAACTGGCGTTAGTGGGTGGCGGCCCGCTGAGTATCCGGGAGAATTACAGAGACGCCGCTGGGGTTAGTCGTACTGTTCGTACATTCATATGGAAAGATGTGCATTTGCAATACGATCGTTTGTAGAGCCGCGACGTTTTGAATATGACGTCAGAACAGAAATGACACAAGGAAAGGACACACAAACGTTCACAAGGAAGTGCACCCGTTCGGTGTCGACAGCCAGGGCAGAGAGACATGGACGCGCCGCAAGGACGAGTGCGCTTTGCACCTGCGCTACGAGTTAGCCTTTTTCACCCATGGCTGATGACAGAGGCGCCCACTGCAGGGCGGGCAGCCGCTGGCCTGCCGCCCTGCACTTTGTCGCCCAAGTCACCCATTGGAGGGGGGAGGGGGCAGACCTCCACTCCCCCAGCACGGGTCCCAAACTTTCCTGCAAGGGGTGGGTAGCTTCCTCTGACCGCACACAGGGCGGGTGCCCACCTTGCCCTCCCCACCCCAGCCTGGGTGCATTCTTTCAACCAACCACTACAGAACACCAGGTTCTCTTGAATGCGCACCACTCACAATGCATGCTGTACCACAACAACACAGCTGAAATCACTGATTGTCAGGACGCCTCTGGTGTGGCTGAAACGGCTGACACGCTGGTGGTGACCTGGGGAGAGCTGCCGACTCCGACAATGCTGCAACGATGGATGGGGCCGATCCACACCAGCACAAACAAGCACAACAAGGCGAACAACCTGGTGTGGGCCATCAATGTGATGAGTAGGCTTGGGAGCAGGGCGCTTTGAAGCCTGCAACAGGAATATGGCACTGCGTACAGAAGAGCAAAGACACCAGCACCGACACACAGACACGCACTCACAGATGGTTGCCGATGGCGAGGACTTGGGATGGGTCGCAAATCGGCACTTAGAGTGGCGTGCAGATGGGGGAACAGACTGGAGCCAACGCTGAAACCTGCAACAGCAATCCAACTTTGAAGTCACTAGTGGATCCAGGATAATCTGACATAAGGGGGGAGTTCTTTCATCGCAAGTCTATCCAAAGCCCTGATATCGGCATTTGCTTTGCTCAACACACAATAGTGCAATCCAACCACAGCACTACAGGCGAAACGCTTTTGTGTGCCTTAATCCATGGAAAACGAATGGCCACTTTGCCCCTGTGCTCGTCCTTCCTCTCCCCCTCCCTACCATAGCTGACAGGAGGGGGACATCCCCACCCCCTTCTGGATCTGCTAGTGAAAGCAAGCACAACACTTGCAAATGCGCCCGCACCAACACAAAGACATGCACATACGCACTCACGGATGGTTGCTGATGGCGCCAACGGGGAGGCGACGCAGCTTTGGCACTTAGAGCGGCATCCAGATGGGGGGAAGAGACTCCCGATCCTTTCAAAACCTGAGACACAACTGGTTCTGCAAAAGCACCAGCACCAACACACGAACGCACGCACTCACAGAGATGGCTGCCGATGACTGGGGGTGCATCGCAGAAGACAGCTTGACCGGTGTGCAGACGAGAAGAGCCAACTCACTCGAGCCGCAAACGACGACCGAGCACCGCCGTTCGATCGCCGCCAACTACAGCACACGGTGGCCCGTTCCTGCGACCTCTAAAACTCGCGGCGAGCTGACGACACAGGCGCAGACTTACTGTGACGACGTGTTCTGGTTGACCTCCATGACGGCAGCGTCGACCGCGTCCAAGCAGCCGCCCAACCCCAAGGCCTCGGCACGGCACCGCACAACGAACTCGCGAGAAAACGCAACAAAGCGCGGTCGGAAGTCGGCTAAACGTTGTTGCCCAACTCCAAGACACTGGAACATACTGTAAACTTGCGGGAAATTGGTTGCTGGCGCTGCTGCGGCCGAGAAGACTGGAGTAGAAGCGGCGCGACAAGAGTTGCGTCCTCAGCGCTGGAGGGCAGTGAACAACGCGCTGGCAGGAAAACGCTGATAACGGGTGCTGACTGCGACGCGCGAAGCACCATCGGAGGCTGACGACGAACGACACGACACGGTAAATTCAGGGTATGTAGACACCCCTGTTAATTCAGTAGACACCGATTCAGGGCGTGTAGACACCCTTTCCGAAACGTGCTGGAAGATGATTACCGCTATTTCTATGGTATTTCTGGCCTAATTCACTGACTCGGATGAGTTCCGAAGTGATATCGCTGCTGATGCAACAAAACCTTTAAAAAAATGTTACCAGTAGATTACTTGAGGGCCTTCATTGAAGGCTAAGAATCGGGCGGAATATTGCACACCCAGGAAGCAACTACTCGCCAAAGATTTTTGCTGCTGAGCCCCTTTGGTAGCTCGCGGCAGTGGCACTTTGACAAATCGCTGCTCGCAGCCTGGCGCAGACACGCAGCTGAATTCTTCAGCTGACCTTTTTGCTCATCTTAGCAAATTTCTTCAATTTGCCTATGATCCAACCCAGGGCCAGACCAGTTGTTTCATCTTTAGATTCAGACATATTTGGCTTTGCTTGTCTGTGTAGCGTCCATCTTTAGTTCATTATCAAAACTCCAGCAGAAGGGGAACTGCAACCACTTGTCAGCGATCAGCCAATCACTGTTTGGTCCCTTTGCAGCATGGTCTCCGCGCTGTGCGAGCTGCATTCCATTCTGAACACTTCCCAACACATTTCGGAGAGGGTGTCTACACGCCCTGAATCGGTGTCTACTGAATTGACAGGGGTGTCTACATACCCTGAATTTACCCACGACACAGTGCAGCTGCCCCACCACCAGCACCACCACCAGGCTAGGCAACAGATAATCGCAACTCGACCTCGACTGGCTATTAGTAAAAAAGACTTTAGACTTTAGACTTTTAATTCTAGACTTTAGACTTTGGTATACTGTACTCAAAAATTTTGAAAAAACATATGTGCACATATCCGCTTGTGTCTATGTGTCATTATTTGTGTGTATATGATGCATTCAATGCTGAAGTGCAACTATTACAAGCGCTGTGTCGCCTGTCACTGTTGAATCGCACTGTGTGTCAATTGCTAGTTGACAGTCTTGCTCGACGAGAAAGCCACAGCGGCTAACTAAACTAACTGCGGCAGCGCCCACCCACACAGCGAGGGCTCGGTGGCGATGGCGGGGGCGGCGATACGCCAACGAACGCTTCGTCCAAACTCGTGGAGTGGGCGGCGTTCAGCACGTGTTCCAAGGTTCACTCATTGTATTGGGCCGACAGCGAAACGTGCGCTCGAAGGGAGAAGCGGTTACGAGTCACACGACACACATCACTGCGGCTAGGTCACCCACGCGACCCAAAAGAGGTCGACAATCGACATGCAACGCAAAGCCTGGTAGAGGCAACGGCTTAAGCGACAACACGAAACAGAGTGACGACGCTAATGTACAGCTGCTCCAGGGCCCTGAGGAGGGAGGGGAGGGTCACCGGAAAAGGTTACGAGAGTCCGCCAGGGCGGGCGTGAGGAGATTCCCACCCACATGGGCACGTCACCTGGTTCCAGCGTGTCGGTGGGCACCTGACGGGTTCGGCGGTCGGCGGCGTCAGTCGAGCGCTTACTAGACGCTGTCCGCGACGCGGCCGGGCGCGCGGTCGAGGCGCGTCGGCAGGCGGACGACCGCGTGCTCGGGCACCTCATGGCCTACCGGAGAAGGGCAGAGAGGCGAGCGCACCCGCGGACGACAACTTCCATTCCAGGACGCGCAGCAGCTCGGCAGCGGACGACGCTGAGTCGCTGAAACCTAGCGTCGTCACCATCGAGCCCTGTGGTGTGAGGCTCCCTGACGACGTACCTTGGCGCGTGTCAGCAAGCGTCGGACCGCTTTCTTCGGTGTCGGCGTCGTCATCAGCCTCGTCGACGTCAGCAGGTACATCGCCGTTGAGCGACAGAAGCGGCTGAATGAATTGTTGAAGTTTGCTTGGTGGAGTGGTCGCGTCGCACGAGTGGTCGCCACCCCACCTGCTCGGCGGCAGCCTCACAAGCGCTCGCCATATCCTCCGCCGTGTCTCCTGAAAGTGATTCACGCTTTGTTTTGACAATTTCATTCTTGTGAAATCAGGGGTGGGGACCGCCACAACCCCTCCCCCTGCGGGACACTGAGAGGGGCGGAAGTGACTAACCAGTTCGACTCCCACATGAATCTCGCGCGTTTGTCCGACGCCAGTGCGAACCGCAGGAGAGGAGTGGCTCCAGGGCCCGTATGCTGACAATAATTGGCACTCGAATTAAATTAGAGCGCTCTAATTCAATCGGGGTTGGCAAACGATACGCCACTTGCATCCTTCAGCATGGAAGAATTAGAGTGGTATACGGTACTCGAATTAAAATTAGAGTCGACCACTCGAATTAGAGTAGAGCGACGCACTTGAATTAGAGTGGCACACACACATAAAATTAGAGTGCTCCTACCCACTCGAATTTGCCGATTGCGCTAGAATTGTTTGCACACTTGAAACACATCTTGAAATATGTTGGTTGTCATTATTCTATGGCTGCAAAGCAAAAGAATTTAGAGAATTAAAAAAAACTGACTGATAAGGAACTGTGCCAGCGGTTCTGTTTTGACCACAAGACAATCTATCTTACGGATGTAGAGTAATTGTTGAGTGAGATGATGAAGAAACATGTGCGTATGGGACAGTGGACTTCCACTCCTCTTGGTGGTCGACTGTAAGTGCAAGTTTAGACGCATGAGCGTGGTAGTTTTGAGGTGTCATTTCACAAACATCTCGACAAACCTTCACAACCACAGACAGTAGCAAACCCAAATCACGTTCGAACGGTGATCGATAGTCGCACATAAAAACTTGTCGCTTGCAGTCATTTAAGGCAAAAATTTGCACAGTGGAAACGCGTTCTCGTTGCCGTCACTTCAAAGCGGTAGACGTAGACGTAGAACGCAGGCCTTGGGCTGCAAAACGGCTGCCACAGTCGCGCATGTCGCGTCGCGTCGCCCGCCCCCAGCTGCGTCCCACACCACAACGACTCGCGTCGCCCTACAAAAGAGAATATTGATACAATCGATCAGGGAGGGGTTCAGTGGTTCAAATATAGCTGGATTAGCGGTCACCGCCGAAAGGCTTCACAATACCCCCCTCCCCGAGCACCTATTCCGGAATACACTGCCGGATCCAGGGGGACCCCCCCCCCCCCGTGGCCAACGAGAAAAGGGGGGGGTGGCAGGCATACATGGTGGAAGGCAGACATGGTGGAAGAGGGGGGGGGGAGGTGGCAGTAGTAGAAGCCCTGGAAGAGGGTTCGCAGCTGGGGGATTGTTACCCGCTGATTAACGCACCTACGTAGGGGGGGGGGCAAGAGCTAGTTTCGCCTAATTTTGGACAACAAACGCACAAAAGAAGAGAAGAGAACGAAAATTCTCGCCTGCGGCGCGTTATTGTGAGCCAAAGCCCGGCGGTACTAACGTGGAAAACGATTGCTTCCTATCTATTAAAATTCATGCGGAACATGTGAACCCTCCCCCCCCCCACTCCGTCAGAAAATCTTGGATCTGTCAGTGCGGAAATCCCACCTGCGCCGCTGTGAGGGAGGGGGGAATACCCCTCATCTGGCAGACCCTGTCTATCCCAAAATAATTTCGCACCTAACCCCCACCCCCTATTTCCCATAGCTCAAGTAAATTATAAGCGACACAAGTTTTGCTTGCGGCGCTGCACCAAATATGTTACGAACAAAACTTCATCCAAAAACTCGCGATTTGTAACTCAATCCACTGGGCCAGCCACCCCTCTTCGAAAAATTGTCGATTTTACCCTCCCTCTGGCCCAATTTTTGTGGGCCCTCACTTCACCCCCCCCCCCCATCCTTTTCACAAACAAATCAAACGGGACAGCTAGCAGTACCGAGTCGTCGATGAAGTGGTCGGTGCGGCGGCCGACACAACAGAGAGAGCGGCCTGTGCGTCGCTGTCGACGCGCAGCGACTACCGGCGGTGACGACGCCGACGCAGCCGTCGTCTGTCGAGGCCGCTGAAGTTGACGGCTATCCGAGTTTCTCGGCTATACGCAACTCGGCGCCGTCCCTGCGAAACGTCCAAAGTTCCGCAATCGAAACGTCCAAAGTTCGGCAATAAAACGAGGCGCTTAAGCTCAAAATTGATGACACACCTCCCACTCAACAGAATTCTTCTGGCTCGGTGCTGCCTTTACCTCCAGTTCCGCTTGCACTCGTCCAGAGAATAGCGCCGACCAGACGCGACGCGATGGCGACGTTGAACCGACTGACGACAGCTTCCCATGCGGGATCCAAAGAGGAACAGCCCTTGATCGCCAGTAAGTTGTCGAGGATAACCCCGCAGAGGCGTTCTGCTGCTGCACCTGCCGCTCCCGCCACTGCTGCTCCTGTCTTTCGACGACGATTTCTCCATTTTTCAGCGCTTTCCTCGAGTCGACGACAAAAAAGGAGCATGCAGAAAATTGAAATTTTCGGGCGAGTGGCGTATCGTCCGTGCCCACTGTAATTAAAGTTAGAGCGCTCTAATATTTTTGTCAGCATACGGGCCCAGGTGAAGACAGGAGTCGGCGGCGTCGGCGGCGTCGGCCAGGGCAGGGCGCTGGACGGACCGCGGTGGTCAGAGATCCAGAGATTCCCAAGAGATCAGCAACTTACGCGATTCTTTTGACATTCTTGTAGGTGAGGTTGGCGTCGAGCAGGAAGCGGAGTTCGTTGGGCCCAGCTCGCTGTCGTCAGAGAGGACGGAGAGCATCGCGTCGGCCTCGACTCGAGTTCCAGGCCCACCACCACCAAGTAGTTTTCACTTCCTAGAACATCCAACTTTCCTTTCTTCATTGCGAATTTGTCGGCACAGAGATAAGTTTCGCAGCGAAATTAAATTTTATCTCACCGCGCTTTCCCGGAATTTATAAAATGAACATTCACAATTTCTTGGTAACTTTCCAGATAGTAAATTCCTCTTGACACGCAAACAATGCACGCGTTCTGTAAACGACGTTCACAAAAAGTCTAAAGTCTAAAGTCTAAAGTCTGAAGTCTAAAGTCTTTTTTACTAATAGCCCCTCGACTTCAGAAAAAATTGTGTAATACCCGATCCATATGCACCATATGCACCATGTGCACGAGAGCTTCCTTATTTCGGTGCGACACTTTCTCTCCTGTCTCTCCGTCGAATACTTTTAAAAACAGTATCAATTTTGTTTATTTGAAATGTTTGCGTCTGTTCTTTATATCAATTCAATGTTATTAAGCTTTATTATTTATCTTGTTTTTACTGTTTTAATTTTTGTGTTACACGATACACACAGCAACGATAGATACACTCAATAGTTATTAAGGTAGTAAATGACAGCGTAGTTCGCGACCACAACGTTAGCCATGCCCCGAGCGAAACGACTTAGGGTAACCCAGGGATCAGAAGAAGCAGTCGCCCACTGCCACCTGTGGGCTGTCGGCTTCTGGGCTGGATCAGTTGCTGGAGACCGCCGCATGTGGGAGGGGTCTGGCGGCGCTACTCAGCTGCTGGCGGGCTTGTGACGACCGACTGGCAGGACGGGGGCGCCGACTGGCACAACCAAGGCCTGCCAGCCGTACCTTGCAATTGCAAACTGCTGTCGTTGGTTGCGTGCGTGCCATCGCGTGTGGTGGTGGTGGTGTCGACAAGGTGCGCGTTGACGAGTGACGACGAGCCGCCCCGCCAGCTCGTGTTACTCGGTCGGCTGGCGTGTCGGCAGTTCTTGTCGACGCTGCCGAGACGACGTAGTCGTCCGCCGGGACGACGTAGTCGTCCTGTCCAGCATGGTCTGCTGGCCAGAAGACAGAGAGCTGCGACAGCGCGCTAAGACTGACGTTGACGACGACGAGACGACGAGTCGGCACAGTTGCACGCACGTGCTGACGCGTTGCTCGGCTGGCTAGCGTGTCCGCTCTCGTGTGATTAGGCGTAGGCTTGCTTAGGATAAGGCTTGCTTAGGCGCGCACGCACGCACGCACACGCACGTGCACGCACATGCACTCGCGCACATGCACGTACACGCGCACGCGCGTGCACGCGTACGGACTGACAGACAGATAAGAGTGGCGGTTGCCTTCGGTCACCCGATAATCCCCCTCCCCCCGGTTTAGAGATATGCGAGACGGAGAGACAAGAGAGAAAAATATCGCACCGAAATAACGCAGGCTTGGTGCACATGGTGCATATGGTGCGTATGGTGCATATGGATCGGGTATTCCCAAAAATTGGTAACGCTAGAAATAAGGGGCCACACGGCACCAAACGCTACCGTAACCACCTAATTGAAGATTGGAAAAACTCCACACAATGGAGGTATCAAAACCAGCTCCATTGCGCCGCGCCTGGAAGGCGGGAGGACTATACCGTACCTCTCCTACCTCCTGTGATAAACCCCCACCCCTGCATGTCCTTCCCAACCGCTGGCAAGCCCCCAACCGTCGGATACCGTACCCCCGACCGCGGGAAAATTTGTCCCGCAAAAACGGCCTCACCAAGATACCGTAATCTGCGTTGCGTACGGAGGGCGGGGGGTATTACTACTGGGGCAGAGTCGTAAAAGCATGGCTGAAAGAGAGCGCAACCCTCTCAATAGCGCGCTTCACCCATTCTGGCGGCGCGGAGATAGGCGTTCGCTCTCATCATCGCACCCACTGCCTTCCCCCCAAAAGCGCAGACATGCAAATCTTGACGGCTGAACAAAATTTGCTGAGATTTTTGCAACAAGGTAGCTACATACCTACCCCCGGTTAAAATTCGGCCTCAAAGGGCGGAGGCGAGGGGCGAAGGGGCGTATGTAAATTCTACACAATTTCAACGCCAAAAAATGAAGAAAAGGACTTTCAGCAGCCAAATTTTCGCCTACGGTGCAAGAGATGTAGAGGACAAAATTTTGGAACAGCGCCGATTTTTAAGAGAAAATGGGCATTTCCGTGCGCATTTTGATGGGTCTGCCACAATTGAGCAGTGTCCTAAAAATCTGGGAATCATGGGAAAGATCTGGGATCTACTCTGTGAGGTTCCCAAGGACTAGGGTAAAAAATGTACCCTATACAAAAATTAAAAAAAACCCTAGTAGGGACGCAGCAGACTAAAAAATGTGCCTGCTGAGCTGGGTTTTCTGAGAAAGCGATGTACATAGGTGTGCGTATTTTGGGTCTTCATGTACCGACCGTTTATTACCTCTTCTTTTCAAAAAGGTGCCTGCTGCGCCTACTCCATGTGCCACACTTTTTAAGCTGACACACGACACTGGTGGACGGTTGCAAATAATAATCACCAGTATCTTGCCATCCCCGAACATGTTCCTGGACCCACCCTGGTTATGCTGGCCTGTACAGCTCCAACTTTTCAAACTGCCCCCTGTAACTTTTGAACTGTCCCCCCTAACTTTGAATCCTGGCGCCGCCACTGGCCTAAGCCTAAGCCTAAGCTAAGGGTATGGCTGCAAAAATGAAATAGGTATAAACAAAAATTAATATAGCTTCTAAAAGCCTTTAACGGAGAGAACAGGGATAAGATGTAGCACCGAAATAACGTACGCTTGTTCACATGGTTTACATGGAACTGCTAAAATAATAAAATAATAGGGGAAAAGCTAAACCATTGTACCATTGTACAATTGTACCATTGTACGGAGAGAAGCACACCATAATATTTAATGCGTTGACTCTCGATGCTCAACTGTTTACTAAAATAACGCGTGCCCCACATGCTATTATTCGGTTATTCTTTTTCTTATGCCACATTCTTTTTTTTTAATTCGGTTAACCCCACCCCACCCACGCCACCCATCGCCACGATTTCGTGACTGGCAAGCTATCGTTGTCCCACCGCGAACAGTTTGCGCGTCAGTGTGGAGTGTGCTTTTGAATGTTGGTTGCAATGGGTATGTAGATCTGCCTCATCGATCTGCCTCATGAATCTCACGTAAACGCTACCAGTATGTTGTTGGAGTCGCGTCGCTTGTCCGTTGTGTGCAACTTGTGTAGTGCCATGTGTTCCAATGCTAGTCGCAATTGAAAGCTGGGGCTGCGTCGGTGTGAGGTGCGATGTGCGCGTGTTGGTGTGTTCAAACATTAAAATGAAATTTGGCGTGTGACGCGTTGTTTTAGAATTTAACGGTTGAGCATCAAGGGTCAACGCATTTTAAATATTATGGTGTGCTTCTCTCCGTACAATGGTACAATTGTACAATGGTACAATGGTTTAGCTTTTCCCAATAATAGTTGGTGGCAAAAGCTAAACCATTGTACCATTGTACAATTGTACAGACCTATTTTCTTAGGCTTGCGCCTCGCTTAGGCTTTGACTTAAGCTTTGCTTAGGCTTAGGCTCTTGCCTCGCGTAGGCTTAGGCTTATACATTGCTTAGGCTTAGGCTTAGGAATTTCTTAGGCTTATGGGCAATGGTACAATGGTTTGCTAATACTACAGCTGCCCAAAAGATAAGATTTTCTTAGTTTTAGGCTTTGCTTAGGCTGAGGCTCAGGCTTAGGCTTAGGCTTACGCTTAGGCTTAGGCTTAGGCCTTTGTTTTGGCCTAGGCCTACGCTAGGCTTAGGCTTAGGTCTGTACAATTGTACAATGGTACAATGGTACAATGGTTTCGCTTTTCCCTAGTTGGAGCATTTCCACGAACGCACATCCGATTCCGTGCGCTCGTGCACGTAAGCCGCCATTTTGCGACAAACGTACGATTGCGTCCTGCGTTTATAGTTTGGTGTGCATTAATAGTTTGGTGCGAGGCACTTTTTGAAATGTCGATCCTTTCAATTTAATAACTATCTACTATCTAACAATTCAATAAGTATCAGCTGCGCAGTGTCCAAACTTCCATACCTGTGGCCAAATTGGACTGGGGGATTTTTCGAAATAGAACTTTATTCTAGAACTCCAACCCTCAACGCACAACACAGCACTAATTGCGTGTCCATAGTCTCACTCAAGTCTCAACAACAAAAAAGAGTACGAGCGCACGATTCACAAAAAAATCACTAAGCAAAACGACTGTAGTAATAACAGAAATTGATTTACAATTAACAGCAATCGAGCAAAACTTGGACACACACACACACGCTTGGTCACAGGGTCGCTTTCACTATCATCACCACCTCTCTTGAGCTGCCATGTAATTGTATGTGCTATTGATTGTGCATATCTGTTTGCCTGTACACTCACCTACCATACCGTAACTCTTCCAATAGTGCCACCTCTCTAATAGTATCCCATCTTCAATAGTGGCCAGGGCACGGAGAGGTTGAAAAGAATGGCGGACCCCCTCCAGTTGACAGAAAGTGCCTTATGATTCGCATTATACATGGACAAACAAATCAAGGTAGTGCGTGTACACGTCTACATCAATTAACAAAGGACACGCCAGCTACTTTCGACTGAGAAACGCAAAAAGTTCATAACAAATAGCGTCACAAATTTGGCCAAATTGACAAGTAAACACATTCAACAGATGTAAATTCTGAAGCTGAAACCCTCCAACAGTGTGCACCAGGGAAGTGTAGTAGTGCACGGGGCACTATTGGAGGATTTGCGGTCTGTCCTCTACAATGCAGTTATAGGGTAACCGACTTTGTAGGTTCCGTGCAAGCCTCAGTTAGCCCTTCTAAAGAGACTGGCAGAGTCATACGCCCTTACTCAACTCCTAGGCGTATATGTAGCTCGTGCAAGGTTCCACCCTCTCACAAATCGCAAGACTGTCGGCGCGCGCACTGTCCTATAGGTAGTCTAAGGTCGAATGGCTTGTTGGTATGCAATTTAGCTGCTTCGCATGCCTAGGTCGACCGACGCTTCCTTGCTGCTGAAGGCCGGTCGCTTACTGGGGCCGGGCCTTGCGCTGTCTCCGTTCAAGGCGTTGTAGGCGCCGCTGCTGTAGGAGACGCTCAGGCGGTCGTCGTCGTCGAGCAGCTCGCCGTTCTGCTGCAGATGCCGGTTCGCGTACAGGTAGTCGACGCCCTTGCCGTATTTGGTCAGCTGAACGGTGGCAGCGAGCAGCCAGGCTAAAAGGTGGCAGGAATTCGTCCGGTTTGAGGCGAAGGGAGTTTCTTGCGAAGATCCACTGCCTCTTCTACCGATTCTCATAAGAAAACGGGAAAACGTGACTCACTTTTTTTATTACAAAAATACGGCGAATGCCAAAACAGGCTAGTGACCGGGACATTCAAGAGCTCCTTGCTTTGCTAATAGATAGCTTGAGATAAGGCCGTTTTGAACACAAAAGTAGAGCAGCCGTGTTTTGGAAGCTGAATATGTACACGCGACGTACCCAGTAATGCAGCGACGGCGGACAGAAAGAAAATGCCGACGTAGTCGATAATCTCAAACAGCATTTCCGAGGTCATCGCCAGCACAAAGTTTCCAATTTGCTACAACAATGCTGCGCGGTCGATGTACGCTCGAGGAGTTGATGTACTGTCGTAGTTTGCCTAAGTTTTTTTCCGACGACTCTTGCACCATCCGGATAGTATTTCCCGAAAGTGGCTAGCAGAGAAAGAAGAAATGAACGAACGTTGAAGCCGAAGATGAGTCCGTAGTTGATGCCCACGTGTTTGGGACCGAAGCACTTGGCCGCTGCCAGAGGGAAAATGCTGAAGTCGGAGGAGGCGCAGAGGAAGATGCCCGAGATCCAGATCATGAAGAAGATCTTGTTCATCAACGGCGTCGCCACGAGCGTGAAGACGAAAGCGGCCGCCAGGCTGTTCGACAGAGCCATCGCCTCCTGCGAGAGAAAACACCGTGTGCGCGTGCGTGCGTGCGTGCGTGCGTGCGTGCGTGCGTGCGTGCGTGCGTGCGTGGGTGCGTGCGCGCGCGCGTGGGTGCGTGCGTGCGTGCGTGCGTGCGTGCGTGCGTGCGTGCGTGTGTGCGTGCGTGCGTGCGTGCGTGCGTGCGTGCGTGCGTGCGTGCGTGCGTACGTGCGTGCGTGCGTGCGTGCGTGCGTGGCACCTGATAGCTGAGCCTGTCGCCCAAGTGACCCCACAGCAAGTTGCCCAGCGTCGTAAACAGCGCAAGAATCGAGCTAACAGCCGAGAGAAAGAAGTCGTCGTCGATAAACGTTTGTCCAAATGTCTGAACTCAATTTTCCTGTATGTGGCGATAGATCCATCGTGGACAGCGTATGGCCTAGTAGTAGGGAATCATCCTCTTGCGCGCACGGTTCCGTGTTCGATTCTTGACGGGTCCACTATGTAGATCGAGGACTTATCTCGCAGTGGATTTTCGCGTGCCGTCGCATTGCCCCCAACCCAACAACTGCATGCCGCATTTCAAATAAACGGACTACCGTATACCTTCCAGTAGTCGGTGACGGAGAAGATGATGATGACGCTGAGCAGGTAGCTGATGGCCAGCCACCAGAAGGTGGCGCTCTTGACGGCAACCGACGGCGGCACAGAGTAGTCCTGCTGCCACTGACTGTCCACGACCAGCGGCGTCGTCTCCGCCATGTTCTCGTCGATCTCCTGCACAAACGACAATATTTTGGTGCGCTGCGTGTGGCTTCTCAGACGCGCGCGCACATTACATGCGTATTACGTAGATTGCGTCGCGCTTTGAAAGGAGGGCCAATAAAAAAAACGCAACGGCATGCTTGTGCACGGCCTAACCGCAATCACACGCCCTTTCCGCATTCAAGCAGCTCCGAAACTACCTGGCCAGCGATAAACACGTGACCGAAGACCTCCACGTGTGAAAAAATCTACGTCAATGTGTCCGCAATGTGTTTGGTCTGCAGGACTTTGCAAAATATTGTAGATAATGTTGCACGATACACTTACATATTTGGGGTTGCATATGAAGGCGATGCCGAGGGCGTTGATGGCGATGTAGCAGCACATTAGGACGATGAAGACGCTGGGCACGCGCTCGATGAGGTCTTCTTGGCAGAAGAAACTGAATTGTGCGTGCGTGCGTGCGTGCGTGCGTGCTTGCTTGCGTGCGCGCGTGCGCGCGTGCGTGCGAGCGCGCGCGCGTGCGTGCGTGCGTGCGTGCGTGCGTGCGTGCGTGAGTGCGTGCGTGCGTGCGTGCGTGCGTGGGTACGTGCGTGCGTGAGTGCGTGCGTGCGTGCGTGCGTGCGTGCGTGCGTGGGTACGTGCGTGCGTGCGTGCGTGCTTGCGTACGTGCCGGTGCGTGTGCTCGGCGGGCACCCTTTACCTGTCGCAGTCCGGTGCGTAATTGTCCGGATTGATATAGGCGGTTTGAATGGGACTGAAGATGAACGCGCCGAAGCCAAAACCGGCCACCATCAGGCCACTGACCAATCCGGAATTGTCCGGCATCCACTGGAACATTTTCGCAAAACGGTAAGATGTATGACTTCTTCTGAGTGATCAGAAACACAAAATACACAGAATAGAACAACGAAACTTGAAGAGAAGTACAGCTCGAAAACCGCAACCGTTTCAGAACGTTTTGAGACGCACCAAAACATACCGTAAATCCTTTAATAGTGCTCTCTCTCTCCAATAGAGGACCCCCCTCCAATAGGGCCCCGGGTACGGAAAGGTTGAAACAATTGTGGACGCCCCCCCCCCCTCCAATAGTGTACCTGGGCCCCGGGTAAGGAGAGGTTGAAAGTATAGTCATGGGGGCACTATTGGAGCATTTACTGTATTCCAAAAAAAAGAAAACGCACTCTCATGCCCGCCACGAGCGCCGCGTTGTAGGCGGTCATGCAGCCGACGCCGAGTACAAATCCGTACGTAAAAAGGAACCAAAAGAACGACATTTGAATCGTGAAATACGTGGCGCCATTGCCAATCCTGCAATGTCGTTACTTATGGTCCGTTCAGCGTTTCTTGCGTGCGCGAATTTCAAGCAGTTGTGCGATCAACTACGGTATACGCGCAAATTCAAACGTTCCCGTACCAAAAGAGCGCGCAACCGACCAACGCGCCGAATTTTGGGCCCATTTTGTCGCCCAAATAGCCTCCTAGGAGCATGCTGAAGGGAACGCCGCCTTGCAGCGCCACCAGCCATGGAATGCTCTTTTCCGAGAGCTCCGGCTCGCCGTTCAGGCGCATGTAAGACCACATGTAGGGCGCCATGTTTCCTGTCAGCGGGTTTCAATTTTCAACTTCTCGAATGCCCACGAGAATCTGGAGTATCCAACGTAGTGCTCCAGATCCCCCATCCCAAATTGTTGTTGAATTCAGAGCAAGGAGGCCGTCAGTGGCCCATCTCCATGACGCATTCCTATATCTAGTGGCACATAATTAGCCAGGCCGCCAAAGACCCTCGGAAGAACGCCATCTGCAATCTTGGGCAGCGGCAACGTGAGAAAGTGCATTGATAGGAGGAAATCCTCGTTAGTGGATCCGCCAAGAATCGAACCCAGAGCTGTGCTTGTAAGGGGGCCCCATATCTTTTGTCTGTCTGTCCAGCGTCCTATCGGGTTGTCGTCGTCACCGTCTCGCATTGCACGCGTTCGTCCGTTCGTCGGCGGTCCGTGCGTGCGTCGTCTTGATGCAGCCACTAGATCGAGGTCTTCCCTCTCAATGAATTGTCTCGTGCCCTTGCGCGTCATGGAGATGAGTGTGCTAGGTATGTGGGCGATTGACGGCCTCCCAACGTTGCCCCCTAGTCCAACAACCGTGCGTGCGTGCGTGCGTCGGCGCGGCTCACCGGCTGTGAACATGGTGCCGAGCGTGAGCATCACCAGTACGCCGGCCATGACGGGCACGATGGCTCTGTAGCGTCTGGGCAGCTTGTAGATGAGCTCGCGGAAGGGGTCGTCCGGCCAGGGTCGCAGCGTCCTGAAGCTGTAGTAGGGCATGCTCGGCGGCGAGGGCGTCGTCCTCTGGTCGCCGCCTGCCGCCCGGTGCCCGGAGAACCGGACTAGCTTCGTCGGCGTCGGCAGCCGATGACCGCACAAGTTCTCGAGGGAGACGAGCGGCGGCGAGGGCCTGAAAAAATAGAAAAATTAAAAGAAAACTTTCTTGCGACACAGCCCAAGGCCGTAAGCAAGCAGAGGCTGGGCAAGGAGACAGTGCCGTTCTTCGAGCCGCTTTAGGGATGGGGCACTTCACGTCAGGCAAGGAATGAAAGCGCGAACCCCTTGCGCAAGGGTAGTGACACAGTAAGACGTTTGCGGGACTTGAACGCTCGACAAGGGCGGCCGACGCGAACGACGCCCAAGACCGCGACGCTCAACTCCTGCTCAAAGCTATGTACATTACCTATGTACTCGTTGAATTTTCTCTGTCAAACGACGGGGTCTTCGTGGATTTGCTCACTCGAAAGGCGGGCTCGCATAGTCGCAGAGTGAGGCGGCGGTAGCGGCGCTGTAACAGCCCGCGACGACGACGACTCTCAGGCCTGCATACATACATATGTACATACGCTCGCGCAGCGCGCACTGGGACGGCGCGCGCATTTCGGGCGGAAGGCAACTCTGGACATTCCGCGGCGCCAGGGCGCAGGCAGGGAGCCAGCCTGGACGTCGGTGTGTAACTGGAAAGTTTTAAAGGTCACGCCGCCCGCGTGAGCAGTGGGAGTGAAGACGGAGGCAGCGGGGAGGTACGTTGAGCGCATGCATTGCGCAGGCACACTGCCACTAACTACTCAATCATAACCAGCCGCAGTTGGCCGTTATAGTTTCGATCGAACCGTCTTCTAAATTGTGAATTTGTCGGAAAGAGAATGCGTCCAGCCGCTGTCTTTCCTCAAACCCTCCAAATGTTAGCCTTCGTCCGTGAAATGTAGGCGTGCGTGCATGTGTGCAAGTGCTTCTTTCATTCTAAATGTACATACAAACTGTAAACGTTCTCAGCTACAGTAATCGAGTCAGCTTGCAGCTGTTTGACATTTACACGAGTCGTTGTTCGTAGCGCTCTCGTTTGCCCTGCGCGATATACGGCACATTCGTCAGTAACGGGGGCAAATGAACTGAATGCCCCTTGAAGAAGGGCTAATTGTAGAGTGGTGGGGCTAATTGTTGGTTGGGAGAGTGGGGTAGAGTTTACGATGTACAACTGGCGCACTTGCAATTTCACTATTGTCTACAGACTAGACCATGCTCACCTAGTCATGGGTTGGACTAAGCGTTGGGGAGCAGGTGGCCTCTGCGCTGGGACGGATTCGCTCTGGACGCGCCTTCTGTGCGCCGAATACACCTTCTCGACGGGTCTGAGGTAGCGAGCCACCACCTCCGCGTCGCCATGCATAGACGCGTTCATCGATTGGCGATTTGAGATCTTTGTAGGGTGAGAGGGGCTGAGGAAGACCGGTTTCGTTCTACCCAACAGCATTGATGAATTTAGAGTCATTTAATGAGAAAACGATAATACGGTTGCGAAGAAAACTTTAACACGCCAGGTACTGTAGCCGTCTACAGTACCGCACAGTGCAAACTGTAATTTGTGACAGTGTAGAGAGAATATGTGCATGTTCATGGAGTAGTCGTAAATGGCGCACTGAATTGCTCCAGAAAAAGAATGCATTTTTATGTACTATTGTTATGTCTTACAAGTGCACCGTACGTTTTTATCGATATCGAACAACAGTACCGTACATATGTACGACAGTCTCACTCTCTCAAGAACTGCACCGAATAACAGTTACTGTACGTATGTATGTACATACACTTTCGAAAAGAGACTATCTCATTACTCGCAAATTAGTTGGAGAACACCTGCTCAGGCTGGTGTGCAAGAAGAAGAAGGTAGAAGGGAACCGGTCGAAATTGGCAACCTTCTCAGCGGGGGAATGCGCTCTCGCAATCGAAAGGATGGAGTGGAATTGTTTACGAGTGCGAGTCGCCGCCTTTTAAGTTTTTTCCCCTCCTGATCTGCGTGAGGCAAGTGCGTGCGTGGGAGGTAGGGGGGGGGGGATGCCAAGCGATGGGGGAAGGAGGGAGGGAGCAGGTTGTGTGAATAGGGACGTGGGGAGGATGGAGCGTCGTCTCGCTGTCGAAAAGTTGCGCTTCGGCGCGGCGCGGCGCGAGGCGGCGGTGTTTTGGCGCCTCTCTGTCGACTCGATCGCTTACAACAACAACAAATCGTTAGTCAGTCAGTCATGTGGAGTGGCGAGCGCGCCGAGCGCTGTCTCCCTCCCGTCAATCATTCCCTGAACTGGTCTGCGCGCACGACCAGCGGCGCCTAGATCGCGAGCGACGCCAGCTCCCGTGACGGCGTGCCGCCTCCCAGAGGCGCTCATCTGAAGCCAAGGCGCGCGCGCGCGCGCGCACGCACGTGGACGGAAAGTGCAACGACGACGACGACGGCTGAGATGATATAAACGAACTGCCGGCCTTGAGAAAGCTCCGATACCATCCCGCCCCGATGTTCGGTTCGAGACACGCGGACGTGGAACAACGAACACTTGAAAGCGCGCGTACTATGTAAAGAGTCGCATTACACACTGCCGCCGGAAAACGCCTCATTTCGCGGAGGGAAAATGAAAGGAATGTTCGCAAGGGGGGGGGGGGTGGGGGAGAGGGTGCCTCATCCTGCGTCGCTTGTCGTGTCAAATTAGCACGACGTTCGGATTACACTTTGGCACTCAGTGCAGTCTGACACTGCAATTTGGGGGTTTTAAAAGCCACAGGTGACACATCAAAAGGACCCAAGCCAATTGATATTCCATGGACTTGCTGAAATTGTGATGCTCGGTTAAATAACCAAATCATCAATGCTTGATTAATGATTAAATGATTAATCATTCCGCACACAGTATTCTACATACTCACGCGCTAGGATTTGATTAATAGACTACCATGTACAATATCGGGGGGGGGGGGTGATAAGAGTAGTCGGAGAGTACTACAGATTATGAGACTACGACTACAGACAAACTACTACAGTACAATAGAGTGTACAACAGCATTCGGTCATAAAACCATGTATAATGTGCAATGTGCGTCGCGCGTTACGCAGAATACAATTGGTAGAAATGTTTTTTCTTTAAAATCAACCTTCTTTAAATTTTATTTTGTACTAAAACATTTTTCTTTCTAAATTATGAAGGGTTCAGACGATGCAGAGTGCCATATATTAGTGTAAATATACCTTGTTGCGGGTGTTTCACTGCTATTGTGATCTACAACAGCTTTGATTGGCCATGCATAACATAGCTTGCTTTACACCCATCACAGGTGCACTACAATGTACAATGGTTTGCACAATATACAACACATGGTACAACATGTATACCACCCAGAGAACGTGGTGGCACGTAAAGGGGTTTGGCTTAAATAATCACATTTCTTTTATTGAATAACTTTTGTTTCCTTTGTATGACCGTTATGAAATTTGGAACACTGATACTCAAGACTCTGGGGTTTAGACTGAAAAGAGAATCGTGGAATTCGGTTGAGGATTCCAAGAGTTGTGGCACTCCAAATCAGATGTCGCTTTTTGGGCAGATTTTACAAACTACGTTTGAGTCGTATCTATCCAGTACTGTATGCCAAATTTCAAACGCCAAACTTTGCTTTTGGTTGGCGCAGCTCGTCTAATACGGTTGGCGCACAGTATTCTCTGCTGCTGCTCGACTGAAACTGCCTGCTCTCCATCCGCCCTACCCCACTCCATTACCAACCCAATGGCCATTTTTTTAGGTGTAGCTGGGTAGTGTGTTGGTACAGGTCACACCCCACCAGCTTCGGTCAATCCTGCACGGAAAGTAGGACCACCCCCCAACTTTGGTCGATACTGCAAGTTGCAAGTTAGCCCATGGCTGAATGTGCTTCTCATACTTCCAAAGGTGTTTTTCAGGCTTGTGAACAGTATTTATTGTCCAAATATCAAAAATTTCGCCTGCGGCGCTGTATTTTATGCACCTACAGACCATTTTGGAGTCTTTCGAGTGTGCTTTCGCCAAAAATTCACCAAATTTGGCCCGCGGCGCTCTGTTTTTCGCATACACGAAGCATTTTCTAGGTCATTATTGTGGCTGGAAAATGAGAAATTGTTTCAAATTTGGCCGTGCAGGTCGCCCCAATCGACTTTTGAAAAATCCCAGATTCACCCCCCCCCCCCTCCTCAGCTTCGATGGTCAGTTACACCTACAACGGCCCATGTTGTTCGCCATTTCGTTTAGTATGTAAAAATCTGCCTAAAAAGCAGCGACATCTGATTTGGAACGCCATAACTCTCGGAATCCTCAACTGAATTCGACGATTCCTTTTTCAGACAAAATCCCAAAGTCTTCAGTATAAGTGTTCCAAATGGCATAACAATCCGACAAAGGAAACAAAAGGTATTCAAGAAAGAAATGTGATTATTTTAGAAAAACAACCTTTACCTATGTCCACATGCAATGCTTCAACGCCCGGAACGGACCCCTTTTAGCACTGTATCAGGCACAATCTTGAAGGGAAGACAAAACTGGAGGGAACCTAAAGGGGATCCGCATAAAAAACGTTGTTTTTGTTAAAAAAATAGAAATGTCCTACAAAAAATGTTTTATTAATAAAAAAATGAAAGCTATCTCTCGCAATTGGCCATTCAATTCCAGGGTGACCTCGTTTACCTATGTTACAAAAAAAAAAACAAAAGTATAAAAAGACCAACTTTTTCACTCTTTACGCCGTCGTTCTTCTTCTCTTATAATTTTGTCGCGGTCCAGCGCCGTCACTTCCAAATGCGCGTTGTGTTGTGAAGACGACTACAGTGAAGGCGTATGCAATGCCACACTGTGGGCGCGCCCAACCAACTGCCCAACTCGCAGAGGCGCCTCGCGCGCGCGCGCGCACCTCCCGGTGTAACGTCGCCTCGCTAATCGCGTGAAAACTTGTTCTCCGAGGTCTGTGCTGCTTGCTACTGACTGACTACTAAAGACTGACAGACCGCCATGTCCTGAATTGAATCGTTGGCGCTTGAGGCTCCATTCAGTGAATCAACCGACTGTGGAAGAACGCGCCAGTGTGGACAAGGGATACTATTTTTTCCATCAATGCAACAGCATGTACTGTACATGCGTGACTAGAGGCTGGCGGCAGAGATGTCAACGGTTTTGCTTCGCAAAGTTGAAGCATCATTGTTTCTGCAATGCGCTGGGTGACTCAGCAATCAACTACAGCGGTATCGCAATTAAAAAGTCAAAGTCATTCAAAAATGTATTTTGCGTTGTAAAAAAGCGCAGTTGTAAAATGTAACAGTTGCTTGTGTCGTAACGCGGCGTGAGTCGCACGCACGTCGATGACGGCGCGCGACCGAGCGCTTATCAATTTCTGCCTAGCCCTAGCGAGCTGGCACGCACAAGGCGACTTTTAGTCAAACCTGTGGACCTTCACGTGCCACTTTTCGCTTAGTGCGAGTGTTCACGTTTTGTTGTGAAAATGCGATTTTTTCACATATCGCTGCTCTGCGCGGCTTGTGAGCTAGGACTTGAGATTTTTGTGGCGAATACATCGTTAATTTTGAATTTAAATTTTAGTACTACTGCCAGCGCTCGCGAAAATCCAGCCGCGGCTCTCCGACTATGGCCGATTCCTGCAGAGGCTATCGCTGGATGTCAACGCAATGACGAAATTCCGCCCTTTTCAAGCGGCGTGGGAAAAGTCGCAGCAGAACATTGCGGATAATGCGGGAGGTAAAGAGTGTCCATTCAAATTTAAATATTCTAATAGTTTGATTATTGATGTTTCTACCGTTCTGCAATATCCAGACCAGCCAGTGACCGGAGTGACCGGTCATTCGTGCGACGGCGCGAGCTACAAGTCTGAAATCACTCCCAGCGATGTCAATTCCGTCAGACCTGGGGATATTGGTGTCGTCGGCGGGCTAGGTGCCAGCTACATGGTGCGTGCGTGCGTGCGTGCGTGCGTGCGTGCGTGCGTGCGTGCGTGCGTGCGTGCGTGCGTGCGTGCGTGCGTGCGTGCGTGCGTGCGTGCGTGCGTGCGTGCGTCCGAGGCCGATTAATAATCGTCAGCAATCCTCCTCAGCCGGCCGGGAGCCGGCGGAAACAATCTGTTCTCAACCGCCCTGGAATACAGCGGATTGTCCTTTGCGATGGGAGGAGACGGCGACTTGACCAATCAAATCACCATTCCAAGTAAATATAGGCTTGCAACCTCTCATCCAGGCGCCCGTGAGGCACCGCAACCTCTCTCATTGGTCTCTTGATCTCTTCAGACGTGCTCCGCCAGTTCAACCCTTCCCTGGTGGGTTCCAGTTCGGGAGTGCGCATCGTCTTGATCGGCGGCAACGCAAAGGATGAAGATGCGTGAACATGGCGGTGACGGGCAAAAAGTCGGATGCGATGCCCGGTCAGGCAGCCCTCCTGATTGACAAGATCGTCGCCGACAAGGCGTACGGGCTCGACTCCCAGTGGAAGCTGATCAACGTCTTCTTCGGCATCAACGACTTCTGCCAGTTCGACAGCGCCAACGTGTGTAACGTGCGTAGGCCTGTATCTAAACACGACTGGAGTGGGGTAGGGGCACTGCTGCGGAAAAAGCGCGAAAAATTGTCGGTGACAGATGCTTGTTGCTTGAGTGGTGTTTGGCTGGCAGGGTGCTTGAAGGGACA
>JASAMY010002993.1:0-55243 GCA_030248085.1 Paralinhomoeus sp. GSCO2_6 | reverse complement strand
CAGCTGGAGCTCCGATTTATTCTGGTCCTTCTTTTCCAATTCAAAAACTTTGCCCATCCACAGAATTGCAACTGACACCAAAAAATCACCTTTTTACTGGAAGGACCTAGTTTGCTGAAAATTTTTGCAGGATCGATAGGTGCCGACAGGGCCATCTTTCACTAGGAAAAATGGTTCAATTCGAATCGTGAGATTTTGAGATATCGCCAAAACAAAATTTCAGAAAACGTTAAAAATGGCCAAAATCACAATTTCCAAAATCTAGGGGCACCTTGTAATATCTTCGAGAACCGTATGTCTGGATAGAAATGAAGATTTTTCTCGCATGTCATAAGACCAAGACCTTTCCAATGATATGCGGATTTTTGCTCGGCTCCTTCTGTGGCGCTATTTTGGTGTGATTTATTTTGGCGGCAATGCTTACTAAATTCGATGCCATTCGGGTGTGCTTTGGTGGTATGGTCTGAAACTTGGCCACCACGCGCCCACAGCCGCAACGCGAAGGTCTGCTTTCGATTTTTTAAACTGGACCTTTAGTAAGAAGGTTGAGAAACTGCCTGAGTTGACAAGCTCGAATTTTCAGGTTTTATTGCTGTCTGTTTGACGTATTATAAGTGGCCGGAGAATGGGTGTAGTGTAGTCAAATTTGCCATGCGTTTGGGCGGTTGCGTCCGTTACACATCCCCCAACTTCATTCGTATTCATAAGAGGAGCACAGAGTTATGGTGCAAGGATTAGTGACACTGCAAATAGTGCATTCCTATAGTCTTTCTGTCTGTGCGATTTTGTCATGTTGACTCATTACTACAGCTCTTTTCTCTATCTTTGAGTGCACGCGCAAGCAACTATGGCACTATTTGCAACTCATTGGCTAATGGCTTGAATCTGGTGCTCATCAGAATGAGTCAACTCAAAAGTCAAAAATTTGAGCTTGTCAACTCTGACAGTTTCTCAGCCTTCTCTTTAGATGAGAAAGTCCAATCAAAAAATTGAAAATGTACTTTTTGCGTGGTGGCTGTGGGCACACGGTGGCCAAATTTCAGACCATTCCACCAAAGCACACTCGAAATGGCATCCAATTTAGTGAGCGTCACCGCGAAAAATGGAAATTGCGCCATAATAGCGCCACAGAAGGAGTCAGAGCAAAAATTTGCATATCATTGGAAAGGTCTTGGTCTGGACTATATGCGAGCAAAACATTTCATTTCGATCCAGCATACAGTTCTCGAGATATTAACAAGGTGCCCCTAGATTTTTGGAAAATCGCAATTTTGGCCATTTTTAACGTTTTCTGAAATTTTGTTTTGGCGATATCTCAAAATCTCACGATTCGAATTGAACCATTTTTGGAGTGAAAGATGGCCCTGTCGGTACCTATCGATCCTGCAATTTTCAACAAGCTAGGTCCTTCCAGTAAAAAGGTGATTTTTTGGTGTCAGTTGCAGTTGTGGGATGGGTAGTTTCCAAATTGCAAATAAGGACCAGAATAAATCGGAGCTCCAGCTGGGCTATCCATCTATATAGTATGTTTTTAATTGATTCTCAAGCACCTTATATATTTTCCCAAAGAAACCTCCAGTTCACGAGCATTTGACACAGACTTTAGTTTCAGCATTGAGTCGTCCGTATGTCAGCTATGCGTGTAGAATCCGCCGCCACATAAAGAAATCGCTGGATACCATGAGCATGACTTAGGCTTTGGGCGTAGCGAGGTACAATGGAATTATTCATCGGCATGCAATGCCGAAACCGCATTACGATTATCACATTGAGTGGACGGTAGAGAGCAACGAGATCGCGCGTCGGGCACCAGGGTGAAATGGGCGGTTCAACAATCACCGAGAAATATATGGCCAATATGCAGCTTTATTTCAGATCGGGCGATCCTAACTTTGGTGTGAGCAGCCGCCTTTTGGGGCAGATGGTGTGCCACATCGAGATCGGCTTCCGCGGCTGCTCGGCCACCTTCTGCCAGTGTCCCAAGCCCTTGCCGCTGCACTTGGCGCCAACTTCAACGGAATACACCGAAATATCTAAGTATAATGTAAAACTATTTCGCGTTCACTAGCCTGTGACGTGGCCGATGGTGCGCTGGTCGTCGTGAACTTGGGGAATGGCGATGCTCACGCGAAGATATACTTTCTGTAAAATAAATCAGTTGGTCAAAAAAGCATTGCGCTAGCACAGTGCACGGACGTTGAACTTTGTTTGGGCCAAGTTGAAGATGATGGACTCGTTGAAGAGGCACTCGCCGTTCGACAACGCCTTCTCCGACGTCTTCTTCTTCGACACCTTCGCGCCATGCACCAAATACACACGGACAAGGCAACCTGAACGCCAACCGATCAGGACGCAGCTGCTACATCGCTGCAGCGCACGCAGCTCACTCGTCAGCGCTGATTGGTCAGCGTGCTTTCCTTCGTGCCCAGCTACGACGTCTCTCAGCTGTCTAATTTTTGATATGACGATCGTGAGCCGCTCGGCGACCGGTAGATCAGGATATGGAGAAGAAGATCTCGCCGCAGCCATCGAGGTCGTCTTCCGTCGCCTCCTCCTGGGTTGTTGGCAGCCTTTCCGAAAATTCGGCACTTCAAATCGCGTCAGCGCCTTACGGCGGAGGGAGGCTGGAGGCAGAGCCACATGGTGTTGGGCGCCTCCAGAGCGACGTCCTTGAGTCGGACGCGGCACTGTCCGATGAGCTCGCAGGCGCGTGGCGTCGACACGCTCGCAGCGGCCACTGCGACGGCGTCAGCGTCGTCGACGGGACGTGCCCAGAGCTGACAGAGCAGCGCCAGTCGGGAAAGATCGCGCGGACGCACGCACTGGTCGAACGAGTCGTGGAACGGAATGGAACCGGGCGTTGCCGCTTGCAACTAGGACCGCGACGCCAACTTCGAGTACTCATGAACACGATTGAGGATCGACGAGCCCCGTACCTTGCTGCGCCAGAGCGGCTTGGGGTGCGGCAAGAGGAACATGACGATCCAGACCTCGCGGCCGACGCACTGCGCCGGGGCCAGGTCGCACAGCTGCAGAAGCCACAGGCGCAACAACCAGACGGACCTGCAAATACGTACCTATCGTTCGCGTCATCGAGCCTTCAGTCATCGAGTCATTGCGTCATCGAGTCCCCACCTCTCGTAGTGGAGTCTCAGCTCGATCTGGCCAATGTCGACGCCGACTCTGCCCAACTCCATGATGGAATTCCTGCTGTCAATACTATCTGTCGACTGCGCTCTCTTCAACATCGCGGCGTCTCGAATTGCCGCCTCTGTGCGAGCAAGAACTCTGGCCGTGCCCGAGGCGACACGGACGCAGCAGGCAGCAACCAAGAGCGGCACCGCACCGAGCAGCGTGGAGTCGCGATCGTCGTCGGACGACTCGTCGTAGCCCTCCTTCACGTCGAGCACCTGCAGGCGCTTCGAGCTCGCCGGCGACGCCTGCCGATCCGGTCTGGGCGACTGCGGCGGCGGCGGCGCGTCCGGCTTGTCCTGGGCGACGAAGACGCAGCCGTTCTCCTGCGCCGACCCGTACACTCCCGGCTCCGCGGCCCCACCGCTCCCTGTCGACTCTAGGAGTCGCAACGAGCTCTAAAAAGGATGATACACAAAGAGAAACGCAACCCCTTTCGGTTGGCGACAAAGAAAGTAGCTGCGCTCGCTCTGTACTAGTTGGAGACTAGGAAAGAATGTACCTATGGATGTATACATAGACGTACACTGCACGCGAAGTAAAGCGAAGCTGGGGACTAAAGGTCAGAGGACGTTATTCTTTTGTCGATGTAGTGTGTCTAGCGTGTCGACTACGCCGTAGAGAGGCCGATGGCGGATCGGCCCAGCCGAGTGGGCGGCCGAGATAAAAAGGACGGGGTGTGCGGTAAATTCTGAGCCGGCCTAACGAGGCTTGAATTAGCGTCTGACGAATTAGTGACAGCCGACGCGGAAGCTAAGACGGAAAACACACGCTTCAACTGACGCTTGATGTCGATCGAAACTGGGACAGCGAACCAAGAGCGGCCATGAAACAGCGACATGAACACCGCCGCCCCGTCCCCGCCTAAGTGGGTGTAGGTAGGTAGTAAGGTGGGTCCCGCGCGCGGTCGTGCATAGAAGCATAGACGTCATGCCCCAAATTGAATAAGTCTTTTTCAAGTCATCGTTCAAGTAGCGTCACGTCATCACCGCTAAATCTACCCTCAGGGAAATCAGACCAAACCCAGCAACGCTCGATCAATGCTGCTCACGCACAACAATGTCATAAACTGTCGAATAAGCAAGCTGAACTGTAGCGAGATGTAGTACAATTGTACGTTTCCAAAGACGACGCCGACACGGTCAATCCAAACGTATCCGAAAGAAAAGCAAAAGCAAGAGCGTACCTGTTGCTCTAGAGGTTCGTGAAGGCGCGATCCCTTCTCGAGTATGCTGATCTGCTCCTCGTTGACGACGCACGCGTCTCGAAGCTGGCCGTAGAGCCGAGCACAGAGTCGGCAGAAGGGAGTGTGTCGGAGAAGCAAGTAGACCGCTAACAGCAGGAAGCCGACGAGAAGCAGCAGCGTCAGAGTCGACAACGAGAGCATCGTCGCGTCGACAGGTGTCTCTCCCTCCGCTGGCGCGCCGCAGATCGGCGCCCTAGATTAGGAGGCGACGAAGCCGAGAAATGCACTTTTCACCGACATGACGGAGTCGCGAGCGGGCGCATCGAACAAGAATCCGGTCGTCAGAACAACTAAAGAAGACGACAAGCCACTGCAGCCGCCGACTCTAATCAAGAGAAAAATGAGGCCCGCGCTCTGCCGCGACCAGAATTGGACGAGCCACGCGCCGGTCAGCCAGAAGACTTCCCGACTTGCGGCTTGCTAAGAGAGAGAGAGAGAGACAAAAGACATTGGGAGAGCGAGGAGCGACGCCCACGGCACCCATAAAGCGCGAAGTCCTAGGGGAAGGAGGCGGTGACGAAGAAGCGACGGCGATGACGGCGGCGGTCGGTGTTGCGCTGCTGGCTGCAGCCGACCTAAACCCTCTGGCGAGGCCCAGCCAATTCACAAGAGAGTTCTGTCTACGCCGTTGAATTGAATAGATGAGCCGAGAGAAAGGTTCTCCCAGAGCCGAGCTGACGTCGTTCGACGATCACCGCTCCAAGCCCAGCCGAGAGAAAACGAGTCATTAAAATTAACGCCATTGGCGCACCGAAGCGGTCGGCAGGCCGACGACGACGGTTCCCGAGCCGGAGACTGGCCGGCCGCTGGAAGCGTAGCAATTTCGGCACGAAGTCTTCATTCAATGTCCATTTGTCTAACTCAAACGGCGCCGGTTGCATGCAACACGTCGTGTAGCGGACACCGTGACCAGCCCTCGGGAATCGTCGATCAAGAGACGAGCTGCTGTCGCGGCCGACGCAACTATGGAGACGGAGCCACCGACCCCTCTTCCTCTGGGACCAAAACTAGCTAGTCGGTGACTTTGATCTGTAACGCTAAACTGCACGCACACACGCCAAGCCACGCACGCACGGACGCATGGAGGGTAGGCAGCAAAGCGGAAGTGCAAACACGTGGCACGTAAGAAAGCAGAGGCCCGAGCGTACACACGCGTAAGACCCGCTCGTGCGTCTACATGGTGTCGCATTGCGGCGAGGGTTGCTTGCTTGCCATAGGTGGTCGGTGACTAATTGAGCTTTGCGTCTTTACAGCCGCCGACATAAAGACGAAGCACTTCGGCACGACAGCAGAGACCATCTATCGATCTGGCCGGCGGCGGCGCCGACGTCGACGTGCCTATTATCCGTCGAGTTGTACGAGCACAATGGGAGCGGCGGCCGGCAGGAGCGGCGGCGTCGTCGCGGCCGGGTGAGACTGTTAGTGGCTCGGAAGTCTGTGGACAAACCGTCGCCGACGCCGACGCCGACGCCGACGCCCCGCCGGCGGCGCCAAACGAACGCCTCCGGGCCCCGGCCCCCGGGTGTCAGTGCGCCTTCTATGGGCGACCGACCACGCGGTGCGCGGCTCGAAACACTGGCCTCCTCACGCCGGACGCAAGCCAGCCGCCGCCGCCGCCGCCGGCCGAGACAAACTGAAACAGGAGCGGAAATTTAGCGGCGCAGCCCGCCGCTGCCCGTCGATAAATGGAGAGGAAATAAAAGTCGACGGGCGAGCGGGCGCGCCGACGTGCTCGCCGCGCAAGCGGTGCGACAAACGGCTAATCATAATTTCTTTCGCTCTTTTCGAGCACACGACGAGAATACTCCACAGGTGTGTGGCGCACTTCCGTAGGTAGATCTCCCGCAGTGCGTTCACGGAATCACCGGCGCGGAAGGCGAAGGCGGCTGGGACGTCGAGCCGCCGCCAGCCGTCTTTCTCCGCCGACGAGTCAGCCACCGCCGCCAGGCGTCCGCCGACAGCGTACAGCAGCAAATGACTATGCAGCACGCGCCCACGCAACCTAGATTAAGACGTCAACGTCGCGTGCCATGTGAGCAGCGCGCGTCTGCGCCGCTAACACACTTAATCACGTCAGAAATCTCATCAGAACAGCGGAAAGTCGAACGGACCGCCGACTCACACATCGTCACGGCGGAGTACATCCACAAGTTGGTGTAGACGGAGGCGGCGCAGGCGCGGGTGACGAACAGCACGACGGTAGACCCGGCCGCCTGGACAGTCGAGAAAAGGAGAAAGGCGGAGACGGTAGAGCGCACCCGCAGTCGGCGCGCTATCATGCCCACGATGCCGGTCAGCGCCACCCACAGCGACCAGATCACCGCCAGCGGCATGGGAACACACTGCGACGCAAAGCGAACTCGATCGACTCCGCCGTCAGCGAGAGACGAAGGGCGGCCAACCAGTAAGCTTTCTCCCAGCTCCCTCTCGCGGATCCTGCTCGCCAGGTCGAGACAGAGGAGCACCGGTCCGAGGATCAGTTGCAGCGTCGAGAGGACGCGCACGACATTGGCGCCGCGGCCGTCGGGGTGCGTCTCGCGGTCCAAAATGTCGAGTCTGGCCATTTGGTGGCGCGTCCGCAGCACCGCAGGCCCCAGATCCTTCGGCCTGAGGATCGAGGCCATCGAGCCCTGACGAGGGTCGGACGAGACGGACATCCCGAAATTTGGCTTCGCTTCTTCTTGAACGGTGCACGATCCCAACCGCGCGCCAAGAATCAGCAGCTGCGCCGAAGTCCAGGAGTCGTCGCCCGCCCCCGAACGGCTCGAACACGGGCCGTGCGCGCGCGTCACCCGAGAAAGGACTGCGGAGGGGGGGGGGATTTCTGACCCCGGGGGCGCAGCGGTCCGGGAGGCGCGCTGGCGGGGTGCGGAGCGCGCGGCAATTGCGCCCTGTCCGTCAGCTGGCCGGAAGGCGCATCAAAAGCGCCGAATGTCCATAGCGTCGCGTTTACTGAAGGACGGCGGTTGCGCCGACGGAACATAACATAGGTAACCGTCCATTCGTCTCCACGACATCCAGGACACAGCAGCTGACGGAACAATGGGACGACTGAATTCTCGGGGCCGACAACAGGAGCTACTTCTTGCGGCCTCCGCGCTCCTTGACCTGCATCTGGAGCAGACAGCCCACGGGCACGTTGTAGAAGGCGAGCGTGTTCTGGTCTTTCACGAAAACACCCTAGAACAGCGCCACGCTGCAACTGCCGACCGAGTCCTGATATGCTCTAAACGTTTCAAGCGCTCACCTCCAGCGACAGCTTCTGCTTTGACACGGGCACGCCACACATTTCTTGCAGGCGTTGCTTCACCGCCGAAAACTGAAACAATGGAATTTCCGCGCTGGCTTGCACAGAATGGAATGACAAACCCGCTAAAAGCCCTTGTCTAAGCGCATTAGGCTTTGGCTTAGGGAGAAACGAGCTGGTTATCCAAAAAACCCCATCTGTGGGACGCGCGACGTGCAAACTCGGCCAGAAAATGCCAATTACAATTATGAACAACGTCCAATTTTTGGGCAGCGGGGGGGGGGGTGGCATCCAACCGGCCTCCTAAGATGTGAGTTGGCGTTCTAATACTGAAGGCCTCTTCTCATGCCGTTCGAGGGCGCTGGCCGCCGACCGCCTACTGCAGCCTTCCAGATTGCGACCGTACCGTACTTTTTAATGCGTCCGACTGGCCGACTTGGGGGGGGGGGGGTGAACCACCGACCTGGTCAGTCCAAACCATCTGCAGTGACAGAATCTGCCCGTTGGCCTTCCATTCGGGCCTGTCCGGATGGTTGGGCATGAGGACGTTCACCGTCACCGTTCCCTGCAGAATCCGCACGGTCAGTGTACACGCACTGCCGCAGAGAGACCACACCCAAATGCCTCTACCGAGTGCGTCTTGAGGAACTCGGCCTCGGGAAGCAAGTCCTGCTCCGTGCGGGTCCTCTTCGAAGGCGGCTCCTCCTGCTGCTGCTGCTGCTACGGACACGCAAACGATTAGAGCGTCGATAGCCACCTGCACAGCCGCCCCCCCCCCCAACCCCCACGACGCACCTGGTTGAAGGAGGCGGGCATTGGCGGCAACGGCATGCCCATGGGCGGTCGGGGCGGCATGCCGACGGGCGGCGGCGCGAACTGGGGCGGGAAGGAGGGCGGCGCATGGACGACCGGCACGACGGGCACCACGGACACGAGGCTCACGGGCGCCGGCTGCGTCAGACCTACCGGCAGCTGAGCACAAAGCCAGTCGGTACCGACAGCGGAATGCTAGGGACAGGGACTGCGAGCGAACCGAGACGACTGGCGTCTGCATGAGGCGCGGAGGCGCCGTGACCAGCGGAGTGGGCGCGCTCGTGAGGGGCGCTGCTGCGGTCGACTGGGCCGGCGGGGGCGGCGCGGTCGACGAGGCGGAGCTGCTGGCGAGCGGCACGGGCGGCCGCGAGCCGAGCGGAATGAGATTGGCGCCGGTGCCGGTGCCGCGCAGCGGTAAGCTGCCGGAGCCGAGAATGGAAGGGGGATGGGAGAGGACCTTGGGGCCGATCTTCTCCTTCTCGGAGTCCGACACGAGGCCGTGCGCCTTGTGAATCTCGGCGATCTGCTGCTCTGAAACGGCCGCAAAGCAAAGCCCCGTAGAGCGACAGGAGGAAGGGAGTGTTGGGTCGTCAGCGCACCGATCGTGATCTTCTTCTGCGCGGCGCGCGTGGTCGAGTCGATGCTGCTCACGTGACCGTCCCAAATCGCCTTGGGATCCGGAGCTCCCCCCATGTCCTCCTCCTCGCCCAGCTGGAGCCGAACTCTTTCTACCGTACCGCCAAAAAAAATCGAAAGTCGTGTTCACCTTCTTGCCGATGATGGTCTGTTCGGCGCCCTTCTCTCCCACGCCGAAGATGTCGGTACGGCGCTCGGCGAAGGCGCGGATGCTCGAGCCGATGTCTGAGCCGGCCGCGAACACCGCCTCCTCCTCCTGCTTCTCTGCCGCCTCCCTGCAACAACGCCAGTTACGCGAACAGAACCGGCGAGGTGGAAGGCGGACTTCTCGCGCTGCGTGAAGTAGCCGGGGTCGACGGTGTTGAAGCGCATGTGCTCGGCCAGCTTGTCGGCGGGCACGCGCTCGCCCGTCAGCGGCGAGATCACCCAGTTGTCCTTTGGCTTCTCGCGCTCGAGCGCCCGTCGAGCGACGGCCGCCTGCGCCGCCGCCGTCTCCTTCGCTTTGGGGTTGTAGTCCCTCCTGACCACCACGTCCTCCGCCTTGGGCGCCGTACGCGCCGGCTGATTCTCAGATTCGGCTGGCTCCGTCGCCGCGGTGGGCGTCTGCCCAGCAGCAGCAGCAGCACCGTCCTCGGCGCCGCCCTCCGCAGCCGCCGGCCGCTTGTCGGCGGAGTCGTCGCCGTCGTCGCGCTCGCGCTCCTCGTCGCTGTCGTCCATCTCCATCTCGTCGTGCGGCCGCTGACTGGCGCGCTTCTGCGCCTCCTTGCGCGCCTGGTCCAGAATGCGCGCCCCGACGTCCTTGGGCGTGCACGGACCAGGCAGGTTCACTGAACCACAGCGCGCGGTGTGAGACAAATGAGAGTTGAGACGCTGTAGTGCTGACTGGTTTCAGAGGCGGCGAAGTCGACCGTCTGGACGACGACGAAATCGTGCCAGTCGATCTGCGCGTACGCCTGCCGCTCCGCCTCCAGTGCCGCCTCTTCCTTCTCGCGCTGCCGCTTCGCAGCGCGCTCCCACTCCACCCGGTACCTACAGACAGAGTCGACGCGGTCCGCACGCACGCCCATGACGGAGCCCAAACAACATTGGCCAGTGGCAGTGCAGACCTGATCTTGTCCATGAGCGTCTTGCGCGAGTCGATCTCCTCGCGCAGCGCCTTGACGGTGTCCTTGGAGGGAATGAGCACCTTGGTGTACTGCTCGACGAGCTTGGAGAAGTAGGCGAAGTTCGAGTGCTGGGGCTTGAGGAAGTCGAACTGGTAGTTGCGCGCCTCGCGCTGCATCATCTGCTGCAGGAACTGACGCCCGTTGCGCGCCGTGAACAGCGCCGTCAGCTTGATCAGGTCCCTCAAGCGGGCGCGCATTTCACCCCAAAATTCGACAGCCAAAAGAACAAGGAATCGACTGACAAGTCGAACGCGTTGAGCGTGGCCGGCTCGGCGACGAACTCAAAGTCGGGAGGAGGATCGCGCGCCACGAACTCGGCCGCCGCCTTTACCGCCTCCTCGACCTAACACCAACACAACTGTACAAGCTGAACGGCTAGCACTTGCAGCTACTTGTCGACCAAACAAGCGTACCTTTTCGGGGACGATTGGTTTCGCGATAGACGGCTCCAGGACGACGCCATCGCGAATTTCCTTGATCTGAATTCACAGAACATCTACGCACAGTCAATGTGAGATGAATTGTCTCTTGGAAAGTACCTTATGCTTGTAGTAAGCATAGTAGGGGTCTGTTGCATCCAAGAAGTTGAACTTCGGATTCGACGCCTCGTTCTGCTTGATGCGCTTCTCAAACTCTTCTCCATTTCTGGCGACGAAGCCGGCCGTCTTGTCCACGATGTCTACAGTCGCGCTACGTTACTTACGGGGCTAGATTCGAATCCCTCAACATTGTCAAACAAATGTAATGAAACGCACTTCGAATTTCCGGAGGGGGATAAATGATGCCAATGAGCGCCTTGCCACTCTGCGACGGCTCGTTGTTCATGGAATCTTCCTCGCGATTCGACGTCGGAGGCGCAACCGCCGTCGGCGCTGTCTCTGTCACTGGAGGAGCCATGCCAAGCTTGTCGACAACGAAAAAACAGCGTCGAAAGTCGACCAAATTTTCAAGAATTGAGCGAAAGCCGAATGCGACAACCGTAACCAAATTGTCGACGAAGCTGTCTACATGCATTTGATTTCACACTCCTTACGTTCTCGAGCAAGTCGCGTGTCATTTTATTTTTCCTCGCGGTGCGTATGCGAGTTTCGAGTGCGTCGCACGTTCCGAGTAATATGCCCGCAGTTCAGAGTACGCGGTACACACGCACGACAGCACATGAGTTGATGAACTGACTGGATGAATCATCGTTTCCGCGAAACGGCTTCTGAGACAGGAGACGATAAGCCGTAGCTGTGCGTGTGTCGTCAATGCACGACGTCGTAAAGCAAGCCGGCCAGGTAGAACCTGACGAAGAAGGCGAGCGCACTCGCGCCAATCTGTAGGGCGAGCAGGAGCAGCGTGAGTCGGTCCTCTCGCATCGGCCCGACTACTTGCAGACAGAGATTGATCAGTGTCAAATTGGCGCAGCGGATCCAGGGAACGTTGTCGCGCTCGAAGCGCTCGACGTGCTGGAACGGCAGCCAGCTGAGCAGGCCGACGACGACACGGCCCGCGAAACGCAGATCGGATTCCTTGAACTCGGCCACGCTGGCGGAGAGAAGATCAGTCTGAGGATCGTATCTAGAACGACAGTATATTGAGGACAAAAGCTCCCGCACGCACCGGTGGCACGCACCGAGGCAGCCGGTGTCTGGGACAGGGCACGAGCTTGAAGAGCTGCGGAGTGGAGTAGAGGAAGTTGAGTATCTGCGGCAAGAAGAAGAGGAGCAGCGTCTTGCTGAAGTGGCCCAGCACTCCGCACACGGCGAACACCATGCCCGAGAAGTAGCAGAACGTGTCGCCCACGAACACGGACGCGGGGTACCTGCCGAAGGTGAGGACACATTCGAGGAACGCCTCGCACAAGCGACGACCGACCCGACCAGTTAAAGTAGAGCAGCACCGACGTCGTTCCCAGATAGGGAAAGAGGAAGTAGAGCGAGAGCTGGTGGTACCACGCCTGCGTGTCCAGACCTAGGTGCGAAGCGCAGATCACCAAGCCAGTCCTCTGCTATGACGACAAGACGCTAGAGCTGACGGTATAGCTGAATGAGGTTGAAGAGGACGACGGAGAGTGCGATGACGACGCTCTGGCCCGCCTCGAGCCCGTTGATGCCGGCGAGGATGTTGATGGCGTTGAAGCAGAACACCACCATCATGCACATGTACACGTAGTACAGCGGCCCTGCGTCGAGAGAATGCGGCATGAAAGAGGGGGAGGGGGAGGGGGGGGAGCGCGAAGTACCGATGTCGACAGCGGCTCCCACTCCCAGCCAGTGGACGAGCGGGCCGGGCAGTGCGACGAAGGTGCCTAGACCGTTGGCGCGGTAGACCATGAGCAGCGGCAGGGCGGAGAGCGTGGGGAAGACGAGTTTGTGTCGCCAGCGCAGGTCGAGCACGTCGTCCGCGAAGCCCAGCAGAATCGAGCAGCAGATCGACAGCAAACCCGACAGAAAGAAGACGAACTGCAGCAAAAGGAGACTCGCGCCGAGAACACTCCCAGGGTTTGTCGCACAGCCGAACCGACTCACCCGTTGATAGGGGAACTCTGTAGAAATGGTTTCGGGCGGCTTGTTCAGAGTGTCGTAGTACCAGTGCGGAGGCAGAATTCGCATGAAGGCGAACGGAATGAACAGAAAGACGACGATTAAGTAGACCCCAGCGGTCACGACGCCCATGGGCTCCGCTCTGCATGAGAGTACGGCAATTTTTTAATTGATTTTGATGTGAGAGTGTGGTGTGGTGTGGTGTAGAGTGTAGCCTTTTGCCCTTGACAATGTCCTATGTACAATGTAAACTGTGTTACTGACCTACGATGACGAACAATGCACCTAATACAACGGTACAAATGTGATACAGTGCATCGAAAATCTGCATTCCGTGCGCAGTAGCAAAACGCACATAGGTCTTGAGTCCTTTTTGCATTGATCTCTTCCATAAAGTCGACGTTGCACAAAGATCGGAATGAATTCGCGCACTACTTTGACTGATAGGTATACTCCAAGAAGACTCAAAAGGGCGTTTATCACCACTGCGGCCGCAGCAGCAGCCATTCTCGCCAATGCTTTGAATAACAGAAAAAAGGCAACGGACAACAAACACTGAACCAAACCAACGACAACGATCAACCTTTTGGGGGCGGCGAAACTTGCATGCGTCGAGTTGTGCGCTGTCAAACTAGTTTAAATTCACTTGTTACTGACAGCTAATCCATATGCACGCAAACACGCACTGAATTGCTTGTTGAACGCAAATTTGATACGAATCGATTCGTCTGCAGTGCAACGTACGGCGGACTTGCGACAAGAGCTGCGAACATTACGAAGGCGTACATGGAGCGAGGCCACTAGCGGATCCAGACGGGGGGGGGAGGGGGGTCTCCCCCTCCTGTCAGTTTAGATTTGGGGGGGGGAGGAGGGGGAGAGATCAGGGGGAGCAGAAGGAAAGAAGGGCGAACACATGGGGGAAATGGCCACATTTTTACGTTTTCATTGGATTAAAGCACTCAAAAGAGCAAAATTTTCGCCTGCGGCGCTGTGGTTCTCTTCTAGCTCACGGTTGATTTGGAAGGGAGCTCACAATAACCGTCATTTTTGTTTATCAGGGTGTACGCGGCAGCGTACAACCCTAATATGTGAGCACTTCCTCAATGCGGTTTGTTGAATTTTCAGTCGCTTATAACTCTTGATTGCCTGAACGGATTGTGGCGAATGATAGCTCAAAAGAACCGCCTTCTAGACCGGAATCGAATGAGCCGTCGCGCGTTTTGGTACTCGAACGCGTTAAGACAAATTGTACAAAAATGTTCCAAAAAAGTGGTGTTTTTTTTCATGTTCTGCACACACTTTTTAGGGTCGCCGCTCTGGAACGCTACTGTTGATTGGGACGAAACTTGGCGTGAGCACGTAGTATATGATGGCAATTTTGTGCCCCTAGGTAAATTTATCTAGGTGCTTCGGATCTATAGTTATGGTCGATTTGGTCATTTTTCGAAACAGTCGTTCTATTTTGGCCAAAACCCGACAAGAGTAAAAGTCGAAAAAAAGCCGAGTAAACCCCCAAATGTTTTTTGATTTTCGTGAACAGCTTTACAAAGAATGTCTGGGGCGCTTGCATGACATTTGAAATTCTAACCACATAATGAGATATTGGGTGCCGAAATTTCGGCAAATCCGACCAAAAAAAGTTTGTCACCTATAGGCGCTTAAACCGTTCGTGACACCGCTGTGCTGTAATGGCAAAAGTTAATCGTACGGACTTGGAATAGGTTACTTTCGACAAATGGGAGCGCTCCGATGCCCGTGTCTCTGTCAGCCCTCTTCGAAAGGCCATTTTTTAGGTGTTTTGTTCCAAAAGTTTGTTAGCTATAGACGCTTCAACCGTTCGTCGCAGAGCTGTGCTGTAATGATGAAAGTTACTCGTCTGGACCTGGAATAGGTCACTTTCGAGAATGGGAGCGCTCCGATTTCCAGCTCGACGCTCTTGGCGCACCCCCATTTTGGGCAAAATTTGGAACTATGATCGTGCATTATTTTCCATTTCCTGAACGAATTCTGGTGCGTGATAGCTCAAAAGAAGCGCATTCAAAGGGGGAATCGATTAAGTCATAACACGCTTCCATACGCTTGTGCATTACCGAGAAGTTTTTGGAGATGGCAGGACCCACTTTACATAACAAGCTTCTTGGTTCGTCACCCACTCGCGCCTGCATCAATTGGACGGAAACCTCGCAGGCATCTATGCTCCACATCAAAAAATGAAATCGCCGGAGGGACTCTTGCTACATGCCAGCTATGGTTTACTGGGCACATTCTTCTTTTTACCATGTTCCCTAAATCAAGAGGTCGCTGGTTCGAATCCCAGTAACGCCTGCCTGTGCCTTTGCACGTGTCCCCTTGGGAAACCCATCAGCGTTGCTTTACTGCAGTGTCTCCAGTCCATTCCACATTTTTTTGTCTCTTTTCAAGGTTCTTTTACCAGAATTTTGGTAATTTTTTGAGCTGGGAAAAATATTTATGGACGAATGCTTGCTACAGCCCCTGATACATGAAAATGACACATCTGCACACCCGCACGCACGCACGCACGCACGCGCGCGCACGCACGCACGTGCGCACGCACGCACGCACGCATGCACGCACACACGCACGCACAATGTGTACAGTGGTACACGCTTTTCATAAGCTTTATGGTGCAACACTGAGCATGCGTCCGTTCTGGTCTGCTGCTGTGGGTTTGTATATGTGTGCGTGCGTGAGTTTTTGATTAATCTTTCTTTTACGAAAAAACACTGTATTAAGGAAAATTTTGCAGGTGGCTGCAAAAAAAGGAGAATATGTGACGCTCCTTTAGGCCCAGTTTGAAAAACCGCGGTATTAAAAGTAGCCACTTCATCAGATGATCAACTTCAGTTTGGACAAACCGTGTATAATCGAACCAAGCGCAGCAAAACGTCACATATTTGGCGTTTGTTGTGCGAGCCATCGCACACAGCCACAACACTACCACTATCAATCCACCCTCACAAACTCTTTCATCTCTCTGACGATGCGCATCATTCATTAGGCATCGTATGGATGGACAGGGCACACAGCCAAAGATTCTGCATAAATAATTTCGCTACCCTGCCCATCTTAAATTTTTAATATGTGGCTTGCCATTACAGTAAGTGACATGCACCATCAATTCACGATCTTGAGTACCAAGTACATTGTATACCCTACATTCAATCTTCGATTCTCGTTCATCTTTGTTCCGCTTCTGTTAGCATGTGCCTATGGACGGAACTGTCATCTGTAGACGTCCAGTCAAGGACAAGGCCCGCTCTCGTCTCTGAGTCCAAGGAATGAAAGGCCTCGGTCCTCATGCAGCCTGGACTGCCTTTCCAGTGATCCAAGCGAGCACAACAAACGCCGAATATGTGACGTGTTGCTGCGCTTGGTTCGATTATACACGGTTTGTCCAAACTGAAGTTGATCATCTGATGAAGTGGCTACTTTTAATACCGCGTTTTTTCAAACTGGGCCTAAAGGAGCGTCACATATTCTCCTTTTTTTGCAGCCACCTGCAAAATTTTCCTTAATTCCATAGTAGTGTAGTTTGGGTGGTGAAAAAAAATTGACCTTCTCCCCCCTCTGTCGGAAAATCATGGATCCGCCAGTGAGCGAGGCAGGCGCAGGCGTTGTCTGCTACCCATATGATCGTATCACGGTGAGCTTCCAGCAGTCGGTCTCTTGCGGACCAACTGAACGTTAGACAGGAGAGAGTAGCAGCATAGGGCCACATTCCACAAACTACAGAGTAGCTGTGAGTGTGACTGACTAACTGACTCTAAAAGAGCCTCGAGAGTGGGCGAGCGCCAATCACACAATATGTAAATATTGCAAATTTGCATGTAATACCTTTGTAATTTAAAGAAAACAAAATGCTGACTTCAACATCAGACAACCTAATCATCATCGAAGAATTCACAGATATTCGGTTTGATACGATCGATACCCAGAGACGGTTGCCAGAGTCTGTCGTCAATACCATTGGATATACCGACCACCCAACCATTCCCACAATTATGACATCCTCTTTTGTTTCGATACCAATGCTCGATTCAAAGCTTGGACTTGCAGCGTTTGTGCTTCGTGCGACTGCCACTGACAAAGTCAAGACATGTGTGGTTAGAGAGCGCTCAACACGCAACTCGCTCAACGCGCCGCTCAGTGACACAAGGGCGGCAATCAAATACCAAGTAGACAAGCAAGTACTGATTAGCTGCTGAGTGCTGATGCTTCAAGTGCCGACCACTGCTGCTACACCATGAGAACCCCATTGCACTACATGTAGGCGTGCACATTCAGAACACCACTGACAAAACTATGGCGCGAAAGACACGGTGGCACCGCGGGTCGAGTCGCGCTGGACCTGATTGTGTGTGGGAAGAAAACGTGGTGGCTCGAAGTCTGACTTTGATTGAGGCGCATTTGATTGAGG
Source organism: Paralinhomoeus sp. GSCO2_6 (assembly GCA_030248085.1). Classification (NCBI taxonomy): domain Eukaryota; kingdom Metazoa; phylum Nematoda; class Chromadorea; order Monhysterida; family Linhomoeidae; genus Paralinhomoeus; species Paralinhomoeus sp. GSCO2_6. The sequence goes on along the minus strand of JASAMY010002993.1, from coordinate 37,977 downwards.
CGCCTATACAGCACCGTTTCGACATCTCGCACCGGATTTCAACGATGTTTTGACAGCACGGGTCAACGCCCCGAAAGCATTCTTGACCCCGTCCTCGGCAAAGCCTCGTCTTCAGCTACTGCTCGAAATTCTACTGCTCCCATCGAAAATTGAAGGACATACCCTACTGCCCCTATTGCGTTTCGGCCATTTTGTCAAGTTTTTCTTTGTTGACATTGAGGAGGTTGCGTAGGGGCGTGGTCGAACGCCAACCCATATTAGGGTTGTAAGCTGACGCCTACAGCCTAATCCACTCTCAGAAAGCATACTTGCCCCCAGCAAACCTCGTCCTCAGCTAATGCTCGATCCTAACTCTACGGCCCTAGTTAAAAATCCGACCCCTAGCCTACTGCCCCCTATCGCGTTTCGGCCATTTTGTCGCGCGTCTTTTTGTTTGACATCGAGGGGTTGTGAAGGCGCGTGGACAAACGCATAACACGCACGAGGCGCAAAAGGGATCCGAATTCGAATTGCTCGTCGGCATGGACACCTCGCCGGCCCGACAGACGCGCTCGACCGCCAAGCGCATCGTCATGCCTGACGCATCCGGTCGACAGCAGTCCGCAGTCAGCTCGACGACCTCGTCTGGAACTGAGGTTGGAGTCGCAAACAAACATTTGTACTGTCTTCTACAAATGCTCGCGTGTCGTTTCGGATGGCGCCGCCGAGGCCGGCGAAGGCGAAGCGTGAAGCTGCCGACGCGGGCGGAGAGGCGCCGTCGCTGAGGTCGACCGTCTCCGCTGCGGGGACGCAGCAGGCGAAACCGACGGCGATCGCGCTCGCGACGGCCGGCGTGGAGGAGGACGACGGCGAGCAGGAGATTCTCGACGAGTTCGACGTCGACGCCGACGAGAAGGACGCCCAGGAGCGACGCCCGGAACGGGTCTGGCTGCATGGAACGCGACGCAGCTTCTGTCTGGGGTTGAGGCGGCTGTTGTGGCTCAGGAGCCGACGCCGGTGTCGGAGGTGTCTGGCTGGCCGGTGTACGCGTCGCGGGCGGTGACGTTCGACGAGGCGGCCTCGGTGATCCTGGGCACGGCCGACGTGGAGTCGGCGGGCGCGGTGTGCACGAGCGTGCCGCAGGGAGTGCGTCGCGAGTCCACCTTTCTCCTCAACCTCGGCGCCATTGGGGGCGCGCTCGACGAGGACGGCGACCTCTTCCGCACGCTCGGCGAGGACGCCTTGGGATACTGGGGTGCGTCCAGTTGAACGAGAGCACGGCACGGTAACTCTGGCAAGACTTGCAGGCAAGCCGTGGGGCCAGGTGCGCGCGTACAAGCTGGTGGGCGACGGCCAGTTCGAGGCGCTGCCTCTGTCCGAGTCGTCGTCGGCGGAGGGCGACGTGAAGATCCTGTGCAAGCGGTTCGAGCACCCGCAGGCGCCATCGCTCTTCTACAAGAAAGTCTACTGCGGCTTCGAGACGCCCGCAGAGTCGGCGCTCAAGTTCGCCGTCGTCACCTACGAGTGGAGAGGTACGCCCACGCCCTGCAGCTGGCTGCGACGTGACGTTTGGCTGCTTCAGGCAATCCAATCGACTTCGCCGTGTCTCAGAAAGCGAGTCGGCGGGGAGCGCTGGCCGCCGCCGTGAGTAGCGTCTTCCCGCAATGTCCGACGAAGAATGTGTGTGAAGGCGCGCGTCCCACCGTTGTCTAGCGCCTGCAGTCGGCGCGGATCATGGCGGGCGACACTTCGTCGTCGTCGTCGCGCGCGCGCTCTCCGGCGCTGACGGGGGCGGCGGGCCGGCTGTCGCTGCTCGCGGACGCGGGCGACCCCGGTCCAGAGCTGGTCGTGTCGACCTTCGGCGGCGCCGCCTGTCCGCTGTTCAGCGCCGAGGCGGTCACCTTTGAGGAGGCGGTCCAGATCATTCTCGGAGCAGTGGACGTCGACGAGTCGCGCGTCGCCCCCGGCGCGCCCCACGCGTTCCGGGGCCAGGGCACCTTTGTCGTCGACCTCCGCGCACAGAACAAGTCGACGGACCTACGGAAGGACGGCAACGGCGTCTGGGGCAAGCCGGCGGGCTGCAGTCGCTACTACCAGATCGACGCCGAGACCGGCAACGCCGTGCGCGTCGACAAGAACGGCAGAATGCCCGTCAACGTCCCCTACGACGTACAGGTGCGTCTACCTCGTCGTAGTTCCCCACTAGTTGCGCTCCATTCACCCCCCGATCGTTGCAGATTCTCTCGAAGCGCTACGAGAACCCGGGCGCCGAGAACCGCTTCGTGCGCAAGATCTACACGGGCCGGGCGCCCAACCACATGGGCGTGAGCGACATCATCTGCAACCTGTCCGTCATCACCTACGGCTGGAAGAACGGCGAGGCCTTCGAATTCGAGGCCAACGCGGTCCGTTTTCGAAGGCTCTGTCGGTTGTTCATTCTTCGACAACCTCCGGAGTTCAGCGCAAGCGACGCGCGCCGAAGCTGCGCGACGAGGAGGAGGTGAGTCGGCGGTCGGCAGGCGCGGGCGCGCTCCTCAAGCGCTCCTTCGGCGACCACCTGCTGGAGGAGGGCGACGACGACGCCTCCTACGTGCCGCTCGCCGAGGAGACGGCCGAGGACGACGAGGACGACCTGCTCTACGGCGGCGTCGACAGACCGCCCGCTCTCGCGCCCGTCAAGGCGCCCTCCCCCAAGCGCGGCCGCCGCCCGCAGATGGCGGCCGGCCGCTACGGCTCGGGCCCCGCCATGCGGCCGCGGCCGACCGGGGCCATGGGCGCTGGTGGTGGAGGGGCGGAGAGCCAGCTGCTGAGCATGAAACGGCGCGTGCTGCAGAAGGAGCTGGAGAACCAGGAGCGGTTCTCGGCAGTGCTCGCGCGCGCCGAGGCCTTCCTCACGCGGCTTGAGAGCACCGAGTTCGTGTCCGGCTGGGACGAGGCGCCGACCGGAGGCGGCCAGGGTCAGGGCCATGGCCAGCAGGGTCGCCTGGGTGCTGGCGGGGCCGACAATGTTCTCGTGGGAGCCGATGGCCAGGCTTACGTCACGGTAGGCCCCAACGACGCCTACACCATGCACCCCGGCGAGAACATCATGTAGCTCGCGAAGAACGCTGCCCCTGCCATCGCCGACTTCTCCGTCCACCGCTTTCTTCGAGGCTCCTCGCGACCGCGATCAGTAAACGTTGTCCCACGTCCCCTTCTTTACGTCTCGCGTAGCATTGTTGTCGCGTGTGTGGTGTCATGGCGCCGCATCCTCTGGCAACGCCACCGCTTTCTTAGTCCGTCTCCGTCACCTCCGTCGTTCGTTGCGGAACGAGTGCATCGTTAAAAAAGTTGCGCAATCGAATTGTAAAGGAACTGCCCGAACCGCTTCTCGTGTCTTCGACGTTGGCGATACAGTCGCGTGCGCTTCGTCGTGCCGCCGTGCGCGACACACGCAATCCGCGGTCAATTGCCCTGGGACAAGTTTACGCACTCGGCGGCAAAGCCGTAGCGGTGACTTGTACTCAAGAATAAGCGGGATTCATTAACACATTTGCTCAACTAGAAGAGACTGTCGGTTATCTGTAAAAAGCACTATTTTTCGCAGAACTACAGTATCCCATTCCACCCGCAATGAAGGCACACAACGACCGATGACTAAGAGCGGTTTAGCCTGTTCTAGCTACAGACAATAGATTCTGCGTAGGAACTTTCTGGTGGAATCGTCTAGCAATCTAGAACCGTGGGAATGACATTTGTGGTTTGGCCGCTTCGCCAGCGTCCTCGTCGCGCCACAGTTGCGTCACCGTCTTGAACTGCGTGTAGAAGTTGACCGACTGAAGCAAACCGGTTTTCGACAAAAAAAATCTGTCTTGTCGATGCAGACCTACCGATTTGCCCTGGAAGTTCTGGTCGCCCCAGAAGGAGGCGCGCGAGCCCGTGAACGACATGAACGGCAAGGGCACGGGAATGGGCACGTTGATGCCGATCTGAAGGATTTCCTGTTTCGAAAAATGCCTTAGAATGCGGCGAAGCGAACCTGTCCGCAGTCGACTTTGTCGGCGAACCGGCGCGCGCTCGCGCCGTTGGCCGTGAAGACGGCGACGCCGTTGCCGTAGGGATTGTCGTTGATCACCTTCAGCGCGTCGTCCATCGTCTCCGTCTCGAGCGCGACGATCACGGGTCCGAAGATCTCCTCCTTGTAGCACTCCATGCGCGGCTCCACGCCCGTCAGGATCGTCGGTCCCAGGAAGTTGCCCTTCTCGTAGCCTCAACAAGGAGGCCACGGTCTACATGACTCTACACGGCTCGTGGCGGGCGCACCCAACCCTTGACGACGACGCCTCTGCCGTCGAGCGGCAGTTGGGCGCCTTCGTCGACGCCGCTCTGGACGAGGCGCTCGGCGCGGCGCATCGCGTCGACGGAGATGAGCGGCCCCAGATCCGCGTCCGACTCCCAGCCGGCATTCACCTTGATCTTGCGCGAGCGCTCGACCAGCTCGGGGATCCAGTTGCGCGACTCGCCGACGAAGACGACGGTCGAGAGGGCCATGCAGCGCTGTCCGGCGGCGCCGAAGCCGGCGGCGACGAGCTGGTTGAGCGTCGAGTCCTTGTTGGCGTCGGGCAGCACGACGCCGTGGTTCTTCGCGCCCATGTTCGACTGGACGCGCTTGCCCGCCGCGCAGCCCCGCCGGTAGATGTGCTCGCCAGCCGTGTTCGAACCGACGAACGAGATCGCCTGAGGCAGCGTTCCTCCTCGCTTGCGCTCAGTCGCGCACGTGCACTCGGAACACACCTTGATGTCGGGGTGGTCGCAGATGAAGTTGACGGAGCGATTGCGCCCGTGAATGGTACTGACGGCGCCGTCGGGCCCGGCCTACCTTGGCCAATTCGGCGAGCAGCAGCGTGGGGCCGGGATCCTGCTCGGACGGCTTCAAAACCATCGTGTTGCCTAAATGCTTCAGACTCCATTGGTGTCAGCGGCAGGAAGCACCAGTCAGTCACCGACCGCAAGCGAGAGCCATAGGGAACATCCAGAGGGGAATCATGGCCGGGAAGTTGAAGGGCGTAATGCCGGCCGTGACCCCCAGCGGCACGCGCTGACTGTAGAGGTCCATGTCCTTGGCGATGGTCGGCAGGTACTCGCCCAGCAACAGGGTCGGCACCGAGCACGTGTGCTCCACCATCTGAATCCGGGGGGGGGGGGGAGGTGGGGGCTAGTGAGGGTGCGCTTGCGTCTGCACGGACCTGGAGTCCCCTGTGGACGTCGCCCTCGGCGTCGGGCAGCGTCTTGCCCTGCTCCTTGGTGATCTCTGCGGCGATCTTCTTGGCGTCGCGTCTGAGGAGGGCGGCGAGGTTGAAGAGGACCTGCTGGCGGCGGATCACCGACTCCGCGGACCAGACGGCGAACGCCTCGGCCGCGCTCGCGACCGCGCGCTCCATCTCTGCGTCTGTCGACTCCGGCACGAGACCGATCTTCTCGTTCGTCGCCGGGTTGAACAGGTCGATCCAGTCGGACGCCTGCGACTCCTCGCGTCGACCGTGGATGAAGTTCGCCACTTTCGGAGGCGCCGACCACACGGGCGCCGTCGACGACAGCGCTCGGCACATCGACAACTGCCGCCAAGTGGCGCGCGTCACGAGTCGACGAGAATACATGTGGCGAGTGAAGTCGGTTGAACGAGAGAGGATATGTTTGCCAATCTGCAAAGCCAAACTGTCGTGTCGTGTCGTGTCGTGAGCCGACTTTTGATACTTCTCTCTTCCAGTATCAAACAACGAGTTCAATTACAGACAGTTCACAATACGACCGTTTTAACTATCACTCTTGGCTAGTAATAGTTTCTAGTCACAGTTCGTATATTCATGGAATGTTCTAGTCACAACACTCCTCCTCTTCCCAAAGAAGCCTGATTAGCCTTTTACACCACGTCTTCTTCGTCGAGGTCGTTGTAGCAGCCGACTGAAGACTTCTTTTGGCAGCTCACAGTCGAGACCTTGTTCTTGTCCCGTTTCCTGTTTTGCTGCCCCTTGTCCTGGTCGTCTTCGCTGCTCAACGAATCGTCGTTGTCACAGACTCGCTGAAGGTGGCCCTTGCTGCCGCACTTGTTGCAGGACAACTTCTTCGCAAAGCAGCCCTGGCGGTCGTGACTCTGACGTCGACTTCCGCAACTCTGGCATTGCTGGCTAATCTTCTTCTGGGCGTCTCTTCTGCTCGTCCCTGGTCGGCTGCGGGTCACGTTCAAGACTTCTGCTCTTCTGAAGTCTTCCCCGTCTCTGTTCGACTTGCGCGCCATTTCCTCTGCCTGGGCATTCGCACTCTCCATGGTTTCGGCGATCTCAACTGCCCTGTTCAACGTCAGCTGAGTCTCGGCCAGCAGGCGCCGTCGGATCTCGTCTGCCCGGAGTCCACAGACCAGTCGGTCTCTGATGGAGCGGTCGAGCTGTGTCGCGAATTCGCAGGAGCTGGCCAGCCTCCGCAACTCAGCGACAAACTCGGCGATTGTCTCGTCTGAGCGCTGGTCTCTTCTGTGGAACCGGTAGCTGTTGGCGACGACGCTTCGCTTCGGCTCGAAGTGGTCGGCCAGACAAGCGACGATCTCTTCCATCGTCAGATCCGCGGCCTTTCTGGGAGAGGCGAGTCCCTCTAGCAGCTTGTACGTCTGCGGGCCCATGACGGTCAGCAGCACCGCCGTCTTCTTCTTGGAGCTGACGATCTCGTTGGCGAGCAGGAACTGTTCGAACCGCGCGACGTATCGTTGCCACTCCTCCTCCTTGGAGTCGAAAGGCTCGATCGTGCCGATCTGCGCGGCCATCCTTCCTTTCTTCTGCTGCCGCCGCCTAGCTCGCTCGGCGCGTTCGCTCAGTTGCTCGTCGGCCGCTTCTTCCGCTGTTGACGCGCTGGCCTGCGTGTCCTCTTCTGACGACGCAGCCGCTGCCAGCAGGCCTTGGCCTTGTTCCGCCAGGGCAGGAGGAAGTCTGCTGTTTCGAGTTCCGAATCCACAGCAGGTCACGCCACTGTCGTGTCGTGAGCCGACTTTTGATACTTCTCTCTTCCAGTATCAAACAACGAGTTCAATTACAGACAGTTCACAATACGACCGTTTTAACTATCACTCTTGGCTAGTAATAGTTTCTAGTCACAGTTCGTATATTCATGGAATGTTCTAGTCACAACACAAGCAAAGCAGAAATTCGCAATCAAGCACAATCGCAAATTATGCAATTATGGTTATCGCATTCCAAACCAAGATACAAAACGATGTGTTGAAATTTACTTCGTCCAACGACGTTACAACGATTTGGTTCGATTCAACGTATTGGCTGACTGGATCGCTCAGAAAATCACTTAACAGATCACTTCGGGACCCGCACCCACGTCGCTGAGCACCATGTATTGCACTTGGTCGGGCCGCAATTTGGCACATTCTCCTAGCGTGGCACTAATTGTCTCTGACGCCGCACTCAGAGCGTCCTCGGCGACTTTTGCCAAGTCCTTGTTGGCCTTGATCTTCAATTGGGCAGCATCTTCTAGTACGCAAGTCTTGAGCCAGTCTAAGAAGACGGGCAAACTTTGACGACGAGCGAAAATGCAGGCGTTGGGCCCTGCGTCGAAGCTGTAAGCGACGCGATCGGACGCGTGCCGGCGATTGTAGTCAAGAATCGCTCCGATCAGATCACGAGACGCCTGCGTCAGGTACTGAAAGGAAGTTCAACCATTTTTTTACCAAATACGCCGGGGTTCTGTCTTGCTTGTACCTCAATGGGTGGCTGGGTGTCGGCGACGACTGCGTGCAGCTCGTCGCTGTCCTCCATGACGACGTCGAACAATTTGTCAAAGTCGGCGGCGTTCGCGGCTTCCGTCAGCTGCCGGAGGCGTCTGTCGACGCGCCCGCCAACGCGCTTCTTGAGCAGGGCGCTGCTCTCGACGCTTCGCCGCATGCCCTCCGAGCTGTTCACCGCCTTCGACGACCCCGACAGCACCAGCACGCAACACGACAACGACTCCAGCGCGCCAGCCGCGTCGGGGACCACCTAGAATGAGAGACACAGGCACTACAATTTTCACGCACGCACGCACGCACGACTAATTTACGATGACACACACCTCAGTTCTGCAGTCGGCACCGTCATCGTTAGAGCCCGCAATCCAGTGGACCAAGCCGCCTTCCAGACTCCTCACAGCGCTGCCGGACCCTCAAAGAAAGTCCTCAAACGAAAGTGTCGACACAAAAGGTAGAGGCACACAATTACCAATTCTGGCCAATGCTGACGCTTGCTGTAAAGACAGATCAAACACTTGCTTGAGACCATACGCAATGCAAGCAAATCCGGCCGCTGACGATGCAAGACCTGCATCCGTTGGAAAGCTCGTTATCGATTCAATCTGTAATGCTTCGTTTTTTCAAATTTTAAGTGCAAAATTGGGTGAGGTGTGCTCATTGCCTTGCAATTCCATTCCTCGGGGAGATCCACCAGTTTTCGCAGTTCGTCAAACACCTTTGAGTATCGAGTTTTCAGGCCGCACGCGACTCGCCGTCCGTTGACGACGAGACTTAACCCGATCGGCGTGTCCTCTTCCGAATTTTCAGAGCCCCCAAAATCAATCAAAGTTGTCGCCATCAGTTCATTGACGGCGACACTAGCGGAATCATTGAGCGGCAGCATGCGACGCTCGTCGCGTTTGCCCCAGTACTTGATTAAGGCAATGTTCGCTCGACAACGCACCACCGTGGCCCGTCTGCCAAGCTGTCGAGCGGCTCGACAGCGATCCACCAGAATGTCGACATTGTCGAAACTGTCGGTGTCGACAAGACGACGCTGCGCTTTTGACGGAGATTCGTTGTCGATGATCACGTCGGACTTTCGTTTCTTGACCGATCGTGCAGCGGCGGGCGCCATTGCTACGATGCTCTTCTCCTCTATTTCTCGGTCAGCTTCCTTGCTCGCTTTGGGAAACCTAAGCTCAGTGAACCAGTGAACCAGTGAACCAGTGAACCGAGAGAAACACACCATAATATTTTAAATGCGTCGACTCTCGTTGCTCAACCGTTAAATACTACAACAACGCGTCACACGCTACAATTTTTACAATAGGTTAATCTAAGTAATCCTATAGTTGTATTTTATTTTATTTCTTAGGCATACGCTTAAGCTTAAGCTTAGGCTTTTGCTTAGGCTTCAGGTTTGTGCGAGCGCGCGCATGTCCACATGCCTGCACACATAACATGCACGCGCGCATGGGCGTGCACGCACTCTCTCTCTGCAGGCACGCACGCACCCTCGCACGCACGCACGCACGCGCGGCACGCACACAAGCACATGCACGCACGCGCGCAGGCACGCACCGCACAGATACACAAGGACACCCACGCCCGCACGCTCACACGCGCGCACGCTCGCATAAACGCACAAGCGCGCACGCACGTGCACGCGTTCAGGCGAGTACGGTAGGTGTAGGTACCGTATACATCGTTGTAATACAAGCGACGTGCAAAAGTTGTCGGAAATTGTTGAACACTATGTAGGCTGAGCATCAGGTATGGTTGGCCGCCCAGTTCCTCGGTAACCAGTTCCTCGATTCCCAGTTTCTCTGCAACCCAATTCCTCGGTTCCCAGTTCCTCGTTTTCTTAGTTCCTCGGCCACCCAATTCCTCCGTCCTCAGTTTTGTAAACCTGCATTTAGTGCGACTGGTGATGCACGCACAGTGACGTGAGTGACTGAGCGACCGATCGGCGGGTCTGCGTTGAGGAACTGGGAACCGAGGCACTGGGGCGCAAAGGAATTAAGGACCGAGGAACTGGACGTATGCACAGAAAGACCATCCATTTCAGTTGCTTCAGTTGATTGTTACGTTTTTTTTTATTAAGGCACTTAAAAGCCCAAAATTTTTGCTGTGGCGCTGTGGTTCTCTTACAACTCGCGTTTGATGCGTAAGGAAGCTCTATAATCCCATCATTTTTTATATATTCCAATCAAAGCAAATGCTGGCTGGCGCTTTTGAATTGAGGTGAAAAATGTTTACCTTCTCTCCCCTCTCTGTCAGAAAATCCTGGATCCGCCAGTGATTGGCTGGCCGATTAGCGCAGCATTTGACGATACACAGTGCATGCGTGTCGGCTCTCCCGATCGCATATCGTTGTATATCATCGTGACGGCAGCAGAATTATCGCAAACAAAAAAGCTCGATTGGAAGACCTTTTACGGATACGCTGTCTAATTGACTATCGGTATCACCATGCCAAGAAGTAAAAACAAATTGTCGGTATAACGCCTAGTGAATGATGGGAATCTTTTTGTTTGAGTTGAGACACGTCGTTAGTCGATTAGTTGTTCGAAGGCCGCGGCGAGTGTACCAACGTGGTCATCCTCTTCATTGACGATGTTGGCGTCCCCTAAACAGTTCATTTTTATTAGTGGTATGTATATATTTTAGTGTTTTCCTAGAGACTTTGCGATCGTTTTAGGCTTTTTTCAGCTTCAGCCAGTGGAAGCGGCGGTACTCTAGCCTTCAGTTCCTCTTTTATTGCTCGGACTGGGTTGTTTTCTGTAGGAGCGTGCGACGCCGCTATTACTGGCAAGTGCAGGCAGGGAAGGGAGAGGAGTTTGAGTGGTTCGCTGGGCTGACAAAGCCGCCGACATCGGGGCACAAGTAACAAGTTTCCACTCACGCAGTGTCTTTCCCGCAATCTTGGCAACTCGTGCGTACAGCTTCACGAAGTCTTTATTGGGGGCTTTGGCTTTCTTCAGATGTTCCCTGGCGTTCGCAAAGTCCTCACCCAATTGACTGAGCCCAGTGACGGCCGTGTTGACGTCCTTGACCTTGTCCACATCTTTCTGGAGCTGTGCCAGCCATGCTTTGCTTCCCGGGCTCGCTGCAAACACGCAAACGTCGCAAACGAACGCACGCACGCACGCGCGCGCTTCATCACACAGCACACTCGAGTACCAGGCACATATAAGTACGTACAATACGGGTGCGAACACGAGCGCCCGCACTCACTGAGACTCTCTGACGCCTTCTGGAGGGTAGTGCCGGTCAGGGTGGCCCAGTAGGCGAGCGACTTTTGCTCCGACGTGGTCAAACCCTTGTAGGCGGTGCAAAATCCAGACAGCACAGCTTGCGCAAGCTCGGCATCGTCCTCGTTGACGACGTTCAGCTTCGCTAAAAGCACAGCAACGATTCGAATCGTCTGTCTGTAGAAATGCTTTTTAAAAAAATCAACCTTTAAAAAAATAATTTAAAAAATTCTAAGTTAAAGGATATTTAAGGTAGGTGCCATGTTGCTGTAAAATACGTTGTATGTATGTATGTATGTATTTCACCCAACACGTTACTAAACAACCGTCGAGAGAAGACAGCGCTTGTCATATAAGAAAGCATCAACGCAAGCCAAAAAGCATATGAAGCTTACCAAGTATCGGCAAAGCGCACACACATGAAGTATGTACACGTACACGTACACTCGAAGTACACGGACGCGCGTAGTACACCGACACTCGAATCGAAGTAGAAGTACACGCGAAGTAGACGTACACGCAAAGCACGATACTGCAATATGTACACGCTAGCGGGCATTCGATCCGTCGTACAAATTGACGCGTGTGTAGGCGACGCTGATGCACAGTGGTAGGTATACATAGTCTGTCAGACTGCCTGAGACTGGCTGATCGTTACGTGGGGTGGGGCAGGAAAGACGCCAAAAGGTGATGGCGGTTTACAAACCTACCGTAAAAAAATCAGATTGGTTTTCTTTAGAAAGTCGGTTTTTGAAAGAGAGTAGGGATGGGGCGGAGACTGTGTTAGCAGAGAGTCCGTTCCAAGCAGCGACGACGCGCACTGCGAAGAAGTGCTGCCGGCAGAGAGTGCGTTGCTGAGGGTGCCGCAATTTGAACGGATGACCGCGCGTTCGTACTGAGTTTGGGGCAAATTCAAAAAAATCGCCAAACTGCAGATCTGTCAAACCATTGATTCTGTATTCTGTAGACCATCTGTAAATCAGCGTGCAATCTGCGCAATTCTAGAGGCTCCAGTTGCAGATAGATGAGTCGTTCAGGATATGAGAGCACACCCATACCAGGCAGACGCTTTGTAAAGCGGCGCTGCACAGATTCCAGGAGCTCAATGTCACCCTTAAGGCTGGGATTCCAGACTGTGCACGCGTACTCTAGTCTGCTGCGCACATAGGTTTTGAACATATGAACCATAAATTTTGTACCCCGTGCTTGAAAGCTATTAAAAATCGTGTTAACTTGGATAGCTGCCAGTTGTGTGACGTGCCTGACATGTGCTGAGAATCAAAGATTAAGGAAAAATTTGCAGGCGCCTGCAAAAAAAGGTGAATATGTGACGCTCTTTTGTTGGAGACCAGTTTGAAAAAGAGGGGTATCAATTAAGGCATGCCTCATTTATGTATAGCCACTTATGCGTTGCAGCTGATCAACTTCAGTTTGAACAAACCGTGTATAAAAACCGAACCAAACGCAGCAACACGTCACATATTCGGCATTTTTTTGTGTTTGCGTGCATGGAAAGGAGGAGTGGCAATTATAGGACCTAACTGGACTGGAACAACCTGCATTCACATATGCCGCATGACTAAACGCCACGTGGTTGCGAGGCAGGCAGGAAGGACCCCAGGGTCTTGCACATGGACCACTATGCAGACGTACGCACGCAAGCACGCACGAACGCACGCACGCGCGCACGCAAACACGTTGCATAGGAGCAGTGCGTTATTGGGTGAAATGCCAAAAAGGGAATGACGAATGGAGCCAGTACAGCCAGCCAGCCAGTATGTATATCTATATTACTAAAGCACAATGTCTGTCTGTCTGTCTGTCTGTCTGTCTGTGTGCAACGCAGCGCAGAGAGTTGTGCTGGATGGATTGAGCTGAAATTTTGTATGAACCTGCCGTGGGAAACTTCACCGTCATTTAAGGGCCGGATTTGCGATAGCTACCGTAATCCGTGAGTTATGCAAATTTCGCATACGTGTTTGATCGAATTTGAGAATTCAGTGTCAATTCTGCTTGGGATATATGTAATCGACCGTGCTGATCACGAATATCACATCCGTTTTTCGGTGCGATACCGTAATCGCAAGATACGACGCATTGAATATGCAAATTGTGTTTGATCGAATTTGAGAATTTAGTGTCAAATCTGCTTGGGATATATGTAATCGACCGTGGTGATCACGAATCTGGCATTCGTTTTCCAATCCGCTACAGTAGTGACAAGATATGGCATTATCCTTTTCTACAGTAGTAGGTATGACTGTTTGTGGGTTCTGTGTGCAATGCAGCAGAGAGTTCTGCTGGATGGATTGAGCTGAATTTTTGCTTGCTGGCTTGCTTGGCACATTTTACCATCAAAATAAGAGTGACACTACTGAAGCTGTCGTAATCCATGTGTTATGCAAATATAAATAAATTATATGATAATACAGCGCATTTTATGCGTGCTTCTGACTTATCAGAAGTGTTTAGAAAACCATTTCACACAGATCAATGGCGTAGTGGTTATGATGCACGTTACTTTTCTGGAGGTCCTGGGATCAAACCTCTGCCATAAAAATACTTGTAACTTTTTTGTTTATACCTTTTTTGTTTTGCACGTGTTTATGCTATAAAAACTTCGAACTTTTTATTATTTTTTACTGTGTTTTGCAGGTGTCAACGCTATAAAAACTTGTATTACACGCACACGCACGCACGCATGCGCGCACGCATTAGCACGCACGCACGCACGCACGCACACACGCACGCGCGCAAGCACGGACTCGCGCACGCACGCACGCACGCACGCTCGCACGCACGCATGCACGCACGGAATATGGCTCAAGTTGAGGGTAAAAAGGCCCGAACATACCTATGCAAACGCGCACACATGCACGCATGCACGCACGCACGCACGCACGGATTCGCGCACGCACGCAAGCACTCACGCACGCACGCACGCAAACGCGCACGCACGCACGCACGCTCGCACGCACGCACGCACGGACTCGCGCACGCACGCACGCACGCACGCACGCACGCACGCACGCACGCACGCACGCACGCACGCGTGTTAGCGTTTTAGTGGTGCGTTGTTTTTGTGGTGCGTTGTTTTGGTTTTTTTTTCTGTTGGAAACGGCTGAAAACAATTGATGCGTCCGCGTTCGCTGCGTCCGATGAACACTTTCTTAATTTTAGGCTTAGTCCAGACTTTGCTTTAGTCCAGTCATGTTTAGGCTTTGGCTTTGGGTTAGACTTAGGCTTCGCTTAGACTTAGGCTTCGCTTTGGTTTCGGATGGAGCGGATGCGGACGCAACAATTGTGTTTTGCCAAAAAACGACGTAAGGGAGACTCAAGCCCAAGCCTGCCGAAAAACGTCCGCCCACAGCCTGCCGGAAGGGAATTGGAAGCGTCGGACAGCGATCCTAGCTTAGAGCAGGTCCAAAGGCCTTGCACAAGCAGGCAGGATGAGAGCGCCGCTTTGGCAAGTCGCTCCAAGAGGAAGAGAGGCCGTTCACAAATTTCGACGAGTTCTACAGAGCGGTCAAGGAGCTTCAGAAGAAGTGTATTATTTAGTTTCTCAATGGCGCTCAAATGTTTTGCGGTGCAATTACCTATTTATAGCAGACTGCCGAGCAGTCGGCGGCGCGTGCACAAGCCGATCGGGAAGCAGCAGCACTGCGCCTGCAGATCACGATGCATGAACATATGCGAGCAACCATGCAGATTACAAAAAAAGGCAATTATTATTAGCTGGCTCTGAAGGGCTGATTAAAACAATTAGCCCGCCGCCACAAAATATGGGATTTATGGTGTCTGCCCAAGATGGTATAGTGTCAAATTTTTACTATCGAATGTAATGACTGGACGCAAGAATGAAGCGTTGCAACAAACAAGGTGCAACAAACAGTAAAATGTTTTCCTGTATTGCAGAAGTGCATTGGTTGCATTGGTTGACTTCCTTTGGCTTTTGCTGCAGCACTTTACATATTCGTCATTGTTGCTTTTCAACTGAGCATTTGCAGCATGATTTTATGACACATTGTATTGATGATGAGACACTACTGAGGACAAAAAATATAGATACTGAACCACTTTGGAGTACTTTGCAAGCAGGAGTCCTGAGTTGAAGCGGCTAGTACCTACACATCACTAACTGAACTGTAGTGGCAATCCACATCTCACAAATGTTAGCAATGTGCCGATTATTTATTATTTATGTACACATGCGTGCACGTACGCACGCACGCATGCATGACATATGTACCATGTATGACATATGTAGCATGTTCGGTAGAATCCCTCGAGTGCAGTAGGAGACACTCATCATATAGAATGTGAGCATGTGGATTGAAAATAGGTACACATGTATTTTTCATTGACCAAAGTTGTGCACAACTAATTGTCATGCAAATGATACAAAGCAGGATAACCTATCAGCAAATGGCACAGCATGCAGAGAAACTACAAACAGAAGCCACTGCGGATAATTGCGTGTGTGTGCGTGCGTGCGTGCGTGTGCAGTTGTGCTATATTGCTCCATCGTAGCATAGTGATGTAAAGAATCAAAATGATCGCTATAACTAGGCGGTCAACTTTTGTGTTTAGCCGAAGTGATGCGACGTGCCCACATCGAGTTTTTTGTGAAGCAGCCCATTTGATAGTGTGCGTGCGTGCGTGCAGATCTGCAGCGCCATATTGGTGCGTCGGAGCTTAGTGGTGTAAGGAATCAAAATGATCTACACGTGGAGGCGGTCATCTTTTGTGTTTTAGCCGAAGTGGTCCGAGCTACCAATATCGATATTTATCGATTATCTCGGAAGTGAAAATATTTTGGTGCGTCGGAGCGTGTTGGCTCCAAGGAATGAAATGTTCAACATCAAAGGGCCATCAACTTTAGTATTGATGTTTAGGCCATCCGACCTAACCACACCGAAATATCGCCAATTCTCGTTATCGGTATAATGGTGGGAGGCATTTTGGTGCATCCAATTTGGTCCACTTGCTGAAACTGGTCAAGATCACGTCTGGGCGATCAACTTTCCCCATTATAGCGAAGCTCTGCGATGCACCGTTAAAGAGCCTATAGGGCACGGAACTTTTGGCTGAAATTTTTAATTGCTAATATCTCATTATCAGTGATGAAGTTTTAGGTTCAGTGACTTGGCATAGACTTCCCATAAGAAACTGTTCAAGGGAATCAAAAAAAAATTGGGGGTTAATTGGGCACTTTTTCGAGATTTACTCTTGGTGGAGACCACCCCAAAAAAACGACTATGTCCGAAAAAACGCATAAAATCGGCGATATCTCGAGTTTGGTAGGACGCAGAGACGATTCCTTTGGTACGCAAAATTGCCATCATGGTTCGCTTACACATGCCAAGTTTCATTCCAATTGCCCACGGCACTAGCGAGTGACGCTCCAAAAACTGGGAGGAGAACACGAAAAAAAAAAGACACTTTTCGGGAACATTTTCGGGCGTACCCCCTTAACGCGCAGCAATACTGCAACGCGCTGTGGCACGTACGGTCCCCCGATGAGTGCGCTTCTTTTGACCCATAACGCGCCGAAATCGGTTCAGCCAATCAAAAGTTATAGGCGATCAAAAATCCGAATTCTCGCGCGCGCAAGTCGTCACATATTAGGGTTGTACGCTGACGCGTACACCCTGATTTGAGCTAACTAGAACGCCCAGGTCCCTCACACAATCCTGTTCATGCAGTTGAATATCCCCAATAGAGTACTGAGTTCTCGGGTTGGTGCGCCCAATGTGCAACACAGTACACTTTTGTATGGCCAGTTGTAACTGGTTTCAACGAGCCCACTCGTCCACTCTTCCCAGCGCGTCACTCAGCGTAGCCCGATCTTCATCGGCTCTGCAGCGGAAGTACAATTTGCAGTCATCAGCAAATAGTTTAATGTTGACGGTTCCAACTACAGAGGGGAGGTCATCAATGTAAATGAGAAAGAGGAGGGGACCGAGGACACTTGGGACACACCACTGCTGACGGCCGAGAAGTTTGAAAACGAATCACCATAGCGAACTCTCTGTTGCCTACCCGTCAGCCAGGCCTGAATCCAGTTCAGAAGCTCACCGCGAATTCCATAAGCAGTCAGTTTAGAAAGAAGTTTCGGGTGAGATACTGAGTCGAAGGCTTTAGCAACATCAAGGTAAGCGACGTCTGTAGGCTCACGTCTGTCTAGGCTTCTACTCCAGTCATTCAAGCATTCAAGCATCTGCGTGACTGTGCTTCGCTTGCTCAAAAACCCATGCTGCTCTCTGGACAGAACATTCTCTTGAAGCAAGAAGGTTAGAATTTGGTCTTTTAGAAACTTTTCTAGGAAACAGTGCTGGTTATGGAGATGGGTCTGTAGTTGGCTGGGTCTGCTCGGCGGCCCTTCTTATAGACCGGTGTTACATTGGCCATTCGCCAGTCGGAGGGCACCTCACCTCGTTCAAGCGAGTGCTGGAACAATAGTGACAGCGGTTGTGCGAGGGAGAAACAGAGCCTTTTCAACAGTATCTGGGGAATTTCATCTGTACCTGAAGAAAATTTCGGTGCCAAACGCATCAATCGCAGATGTAGTGCAAATTCATCAAAGCGTACGCGATGTAGGAAATTTGCGGTTTTATCTGGAAGGTCAGGCATTTGACCATCGTCTACCGTAAATACTGACGAGAACTGCTGGTTGAGAGCGTGTGTTTTTTCATCTGGGCTGGTGCATAGCTTCCCTTGTGCGTCGACTAAAGGCGGAATAGCATCATTCTGATGTAACCGACTTTTTACGAAATTCCAAAAGCATTTTTGAGAGCTACTTCTCAACATGCGCTTCTCATTGTCAAGATTCGCTTGTCTGATCACTTGTCTACATTTCTGATTTGCATTTTTCCATCGTTGTTTATCGGCTTCTAAGCCAGTTTGCTTATACCGCTTGTGTAGTTGTCGCTGCTTCCAAATGTGCTTGCTTACTAGTCCGCTCACTGTGCTTTTAGCCTCATCTATGGTGCGCTGTGGAACATACTGACTAATGCAGTCACGTAGCTGGTATTTAAATTTTCCCCACATTTCTTCTACAGTGCCGCAATTGGCGAAACTCTGTTCCCAGTCAATGTTCACTAAGTGTAATTCTATGTTTTCGTAATCTGCTTTGCCATAATCCAGAATTGTTCGAACGTTAGATGAGAGAGGGGCGCATACTGAGAGAGTGGCCGACACAGCCTTGTGATCCGACGGGACAAAGGGTTCATCAACAGCGACGCTCTCAACCAAGCCAGGCCTGCTGCTCAGCACGAGGTCTAAGATGTTATCTAGTCTCGTTGGGGAAGACACGTGCTGGGCAAAACCCAAGCCAACCAGTGCATCGAGCAGGTCTCTCACAGCTGGGGCGCAGTGGGGGTCAGCGGTTAGGGAAGTCCAGTTGACGTGCGGCATATTGAAATCCCCACGTTGTAGAGGGTGATTCAATGCTATTGTGAATCACAAGCCTTAAACGGCCATACAAATACATAAGTAGCTTGCTTTACACTCGGCACTGCAATGTACAATGGTATGTACAATGTATGTGCAGTACATGTATCCCACACAAGGTATACACGTGGTGGCATGTGTCTACATTCAAGGCGGCGCCCACTTCAGTAGTAACGCGTCAAATTTCGCCCCAGCAGTTTTCCTCCTCCCCCCCCCCCCTTTGCGTACACTACTGACCAATTCCCATTCTATTGTCCCCTTCACGCACGCTAGATAGACACTCACAGAGTACGCTCGCTACATTCGACAGCGCTCCCGCCTTCCTCTCGCATTTGCTACCCTTCTGCGCCTCGTTCACGTCGACCTGCTCGATCGCTTCATCGAGATTGAACTTTGAACAGTTGGCAGCGTACGCAAGAACCAAGAACAAGAGCAGCTTCATGGCTCTATCTTGAGGTATGGGCGGAGTCTCGATTGTAGGGCTTGGGAATATAGCGCGGTGTATGGACAAGCGCTTCGTGAAACAGATGAAGAGTGGTCGCTCACCGGGATACGCTGCGCTTTTACACTTCCTCCCGACACGGCTGCCCCAACATCGGACGTAATTACTTTGTTTTTCGTGTCGCTCGCAGTACATGTCAGGAAACGTCCGCGGCGCGTCAGCGGCGTGAATTCAGAGACAGGGAAAGAACAGCTACCTGGCTGGAAAGGATGCCCTCAGTGCGCGTCGCATAAACATTCGGCTCTGCTGTTGGTCACAAGGACGTGGAATCATACGGCGTTACAGCACTAGCTATTGTAGACAAGGACAAGGCATCGTAGCTCGCCTACTGAAGCAAGCGGCTGGAGAGGAACCGAACGGAATAGAATTTCTCTCATTTCAGCGCGGGGTCGCTGAAATGAGAGAAAAGGCCTTACGAGTGCAGATGGCCGACGGCCCAAAAGCTCGGCATTGGCTTTCACATCGAGGCGAACAGGCTTGCCGAGATGTCGCAACAGCGTGGATACAAGCTGCACAGACTCTGCAGCGTGTTTCCAGTGGACAACGCGCCAGAGCAGCAGCGAACTCAACGTGAACTCATCGTCGAAAGTCCAGTCGCGAACAGCTCGCCATTTGTAACGGAGGCACGCGACCCACCGAAATTGACACGGGCGACGACGTCTACGTCAACAACACGAGTGGAGTTGTTTCCCAAAAGCCTAATCTCTTTTGAACGGCGGCCAATGTTGAGATGCCGCATATACCACTACAGCAGTGATCATACACGTAGCGTTATAGAGGTCGGAATGTCTATCATCCTAACAAGTGGAATACTCCATACGCTGTACATACATAAGGCGGAATATTTTTAAACATTAAATTATATATAGACATATTTTAAATTGCAGAAATTTTCGTTTGCAAAGTGGAATTTTGACCGGCAATTTTGCATACAGTAGGAGTAATAGAAAAACCAATCCTTTGTTTGCAGTTTGAATCATCACGAGTTACGGTATTCTTTCAAAAAACTCAGACGTTCTGTCCATGGGTACTGTACGCGAGTTGTTTAAAGGGGGCCATAGAAAATGGCCGTGGCGACGGTGCGCGAGCTACGGGGAAACCTAAGCTCAGTGAACCAGTGAACCAGTGAACCAGTGAACCGAGAGAAACACACCATAATATTTTAAATGCGTTGACGCTCAGTGCTTAACCGTAAAATACTAAAACAACGCGTCACACGCTACAATTTTTACAATAGGTTAATCTAAGTAATCCTATAGTTGTATTTTATTTTATTTCTTAGGCATACGCTTAAGCTTAAGCTTAGGCTTTTGCTTAGGCTTCAGGTTTGTGCGAGCGCGCGCATGTCCACATGCCTGCACACATAACATGCACGCGCGCATGGGCGTGCACGCACTCTCTCTCTGCAGGCACGCACGCACCCTCGCACGCACGCACGCACGCGCGGCACGCACACAAGCACATGCACGCACGCGCGCAGGCACGCACCGCACAGATACACAAGGACACCCACGCCCGCACGCTCACACGCGCGCACGCTCGCATAAACGCACAAGCGCGCACGCACGTGCACGCGTTCAGGCGCGCACGCATGCGCGCGGGCACGCAGGCATGTGGACATGTGCGCGCTTGCACAAGCCTTAAGCCTAAGCCTAAGCAAAAGCCTAAGCCTAAGGCAATCCTCTAAGCCTATTAGCCTAAGCCTATTGTGTGTGATCGCGTTGTTAGCATTTTACAGTTAAGCACTGAGCGTCAACGCATTTAAAATATTATGGTGTGTTTCTCTCGGTTCACTGGTTCACTGGTTCACTGGTTCACTGAGCTTAGGTTTCCCCTCGCTTTCGGCAGCAGTCGACAAACCGTAACGAAGAATTTTTTATGTTGCGCTCATTTTTTCATGTGTATGTGCGCGTCGGGTCACAATGATAAGGGGAGTTTGAACAGGCGTACGAAGTTTGAACAGGCGTAAGATTTAGTGTACGAAGATAGGTTTGAACGGGCGTACAAAGTTTGAACAGGCGTAAGATTTAGTGTACGGTGCGTGAGCGGTTCGAACACGCGTGAGAAGTTTGAACTGCCACTTTTCTTGGTAAAAATGGTTAAAAGTCGCCAGGGAAAGTAAAAGTCGGACGTGTGGAGAAGACCAGACGTTCAGCGGCTCATATCGGACTACCAGAATGGGAGGTCTAACCTCTCCCTTCGTCGCTTGGCCGCTCAAATCTCGGTTTTGATAAACAGCGTTTTTCTTGTTCGACTGGTCATTGGTTTGGCATATTTCAGACGATGGTGAATCAGTCTGTGTGTGCGACGTCGGTTCTAAACCACGTCCGTGACGACAGGAAGCGGGTCGGCCCGCAGAAAACCTCAAAGAATATCGTCGTCAACAAGCCACGTCCATGTCTATCTCACTTGAGCGAGGGGTCAGCTCAACTTCAGGCCGCCGTTCAGCCGCCCGCCGTCGTCTCGGCCCGGGGTACAATAGACCCGTGTTTCGGGGACCATCGGGCCGAGTGCGGCGGCGCTCGACGCCCTTGCGCTGCTGACTCGATTTCTTTTTTGGCCACCAAATTGGACGCTGTCGAGAAGAGCGTCGTGTGATAACGTGACACCCACGATATCAACCCTGTGGTAGAGCTATCCCACCCGCGGACTTGGGGCGGCGATATCTACCTATCTCACTCACTCAACCAATATAACCTCGTGCCGAGCCAAGAATCGGCACTGAAGACTTCTCTTGATCGTGCTGATACGCGAAAGCTTTGGATCTTCTCCTAGCGGCTTCTTCTGATTTGGTCCGACGACGAACGAGGCGACACACGACACGACGAAGCGTACACGTGACGTGCGATACTGTGCTGCGTAGGGACACGGTGGTGAAGAAGAGAAAGAGAGTGTTCAACGAACCAACCGCCGGCGAAACTCACGGACGACGCGCGCACCCGCCTGGCCTGGGCGTTGCCGCAACACACGATCCGCACTGCTGCACCAGGGAGCCGGAGTGAGAACTCCAGACGCGCTCCCAACACACACAAAACTCACACTCCAGGAAACTCAGCTAAGTCTCCGAGCACACCTCTACTGAAGTGACTGACTCGTGGCAGGGATTCAAACTGAACCCTCCACAAGCACTACACAAGCAAAGGCACCGTAATGGAACCATTCTAATCCATTCTGATCGAGGTACGATGGGGGAAGGGAGGGTAAGCACCGTCGGAGAAAGGGTGGCAGCCTGTGCCCAAGATTACTGTAAAGAGACCGGTCTTACAGTCCGCCCCCCTCAAATTGCACCACGTGCAATGTAAGGAGTACCGTACTTCTCGAATAATGCGCTGCACCGAAATAGCACCGAAAAATGTAAAGCAAAATGAACGAACACAAATTCCCGTCTGTTGCCTCCAAGACTAGCTCTCCATGGGCTCCGTCTCGGGCGCCTCGGCTGGAGCGGTTGCCGCGGATGCTTTGGCCTTTTCGACCTCCGCCTCGGCCGCTCTCGCCTCGGCTGCGCGCACCTTTCCGTCAAACGTGCCGCGCGCCAACTCGTACTTGCGCCGAGCCTGCCGCACCTCGTGCCAAAAGGTGGCAGCGAGTTCGGGATTCTCGCCCGCGGGCAGTGGCATTTTACTTTGACGCAGTTCCTCCATAATGACGGGAAAGTTCACCGATTTCACGCGACAATTGGTACGGAAGCTCGCGTGCATCGCGTCGGCTTGGGCCAGCTGACGTTCGGCGTGTCGAGCGCTCTCGAGCGCCTCGACAGCCTCGATGTTGGCGGCTCGCTTGGCTTGGAACGCTCTCTGCCGTTCCGTCAGCCACATTTGTTCCGTTTCCCGCGTGAGAGACAACACATTGCGGACTTCGCGCCTACTGGACTTGGACAAACTTTGAGGGTGCATGTCGAACTCGGCAGTCGGTCGACACATGAAGTTCGAAAACCAGTAAGTGATCGCGCGCCAGGGCCAGTTCGCGTAGACGGCCGTGGTCAGCCAGAGGCGCTGCTGCGAGTCGGCGCAGTCCGCGAGAGAACGACTCACTCGCGCCACGTTCAACTCCAGCCTAGCAGACACCTTGCGCGACCAATCGCACCACCAATCGAACAAACTGTCCAACTCCGAACCGTCACCAATGTACGAATGAAACAACGCAATGGCAGTGTCCTGGG
Organism: Paralinhomoeus sp. GSCO2_6; assembly: GCA_030248085.1. NCBI lineage: Eukaryota > Metazoa > Nematoda > Chromadorea > Monhysterida > Linhomoeidae > Paralinhomoeus > Paralinhomoeus sp. GSCO2_6. The sequence continues at coordinate 14,887 of JASAMY010002993.1, read as the reverse complement.
CGAGAGACTGGACCAAATTCTCAATCTGGTGCACCGTCTCATCCTCCGCAATCGGACTAATCTTATTCATCAAAGCAGTCATCGGCCACCGGTGCTGTGCAAACTGACGAAGCACCCGGGCGCCATCACCAATCTGCGTTGCGATCTTCGAGCGAATGCGCCTGGCAATGCTCTCGCAATGGTGATGTCGGCCCTTGAACCGAATCGGACTGTAGAGGCAATGCGCAATCAAAATGACCCACAACGAATACGCATCAGAAGCACTGTACTGAATCAAATCGCGCTTGAACTCGGGATTTCGCTCGTCTAGCTCGAGAAATTGGCGGCCATACTCGGCCTTCACGCGCGCCATATTCTTGAGGGAATTTTTGAGAGCGATTTTGTCGTCAGCGTTGCTCACGAGCTTCCAGACCTTCTCCTGGCCGAGCATCTGAGGTTCGAAACCTCCGTGAGCCTGCCAAACCTGGGCGTCGAAGAGACGCAAGCCCTCCGTGGAGGCGCTGCCCCAGGTGGCATGCATCGCTTGCACGTCACTGTACGACCAGTGTACCATGTAGTTACGCTTCATGAATTCACGCAGACACTCGGGCATGATCATGACCGTGTCAGGTTTCGAGGGATCTATGCCGGCCTGAGCCTGCCCATCCGACCTCGTCACCGACCTGTGCCACGCTCGCACGTCAATCACGAACACAGGACCGTTGAGACCACTGATCGACATATGGGTAATAAATTGACCACTTTTGTACGCGTGCGCCGGGCGATGCGGGTCCAGGACCTCACTGGGACACCTCACTGGGTCCAGGACCAATAGAACACGGTGGCTCGTTCGGAGCACGATCGGCAACAGTCACTTGGCCAATGCGATTGCTCGACGACGACGACGTCCACTCACACCATGTACTACTTTGACGCAAATTCTCGTAATCACTCGCGCTCGGTGTAGCCCTCACCACTTGCGAACGGGGAGACACAGAAGCGTCGGGCTCAACCACCCCGCTAACGGACTCGACCTCGGGACGCCGTGCCGGACCAGAAAGGCCACCGGGCACTGCCGCGACCGCATTCGCGTACACCGACTCCTCAGGCTCCGTCACAATGCCCTGAGGCGCGGACTGCCTTTGCACGTCCGTCTGCGCAACGTTCACATTTGCACCGCCACGAGATTGTCTGCCTCGGCCGCGGCCTCTACCGCCACGACCTTTGCCACGGTTCGCTGCCAACGGGCAATCGCGAATGAAGTGACCCACCTGGCCACAGCCGTAACATCTCGGGCTACCGTCATCCGACACAACAGGCTTACTCGCACTGGGTTGAGAGTTGGTCTGCGTTGGATAGGTAATCTGCAACTGCTGGGGCGGAGCTGGCAACGCTGGCACCGGCGCGACTGGGATCGGAGGCGATACCACCACGTCGCCCTGCCAGTTGCTACTCCCCCGGTTGTACGGTTCGTTGTACCAACCTTGCTGTTGCTGGGGCACGAAATTGCGATTAAAACCACGATTCGCGCCACGCCGGTCATTACGATTCCGTCGCGAGGAATTCCTCCACCTCGAGGAACTCTGGGGCTCACTGCTCCGACTCGCAGTGCCCGAGGGCTCATCGGCCTCAGCCGCCTGACGCCACTCCTGACGTTGCTGCTCTCGAGCCAACGCCGCCACGAAGTCTTCCAACTCCTGGCCACTCGCGTACGACGCAACACCGTCAAACGATACAGGCAAAATACGCAACAATGCACGCTTCACTTCGTTCTGGCGTGCTGGCGGCGACATCTCAGGATACGCCTTCAGCACCAGCTGTTTCAGCTGAGCGACAACCACCTCGACAGGCTCGTCGCGCCATTTCACTTTCGTAAGCTGCATGAAAGCCACTTCCGCGTGCTTATCCTTGCGATACAACTTACGCAACAACACTTCAATTTCACCAAATTCCAACACGGGTTGGCCAGTCTGCTCATGGTAATGAACGACGGCCAGCTCGGCTTCCCCGCCGAGCCACGATTCTACGATCGGACCCCACTCGGACTCGGGAGTCCGCTCCATCCACATGCGCTGACGGAACCGATGCAGAAAAATGTCGACACTGACATCGCCGTCGCGACTTCGCTCACCAAAAAATCGGCCAATTGTTGCAGCAGTGGGACGAGGGGAAGAACGAGGGGAAGGGGAAGGGGTGTGTCCACTACGAGCGGTACCTGGCGAAACATTTGCGCGTGTGTCAACTAACGAGTCGGCACTCACAGCACCAAAGTTCGCATCTGTCTGTCGCTGCGCAACACTCTCCACCGCGCGCGAAGACACGTTCACACCAGACGGTTGCACACCAGAGCTCGCTGCACTCTGCACGAGCGGCGGACTGGCTTGCTCGGTCGGCAACCAGCGCCTTTCGACACCGTCGGCATCACAAAAATACAAATGAGGCGTGGTCGGACGCGCCACGGCCGTCGCGGCAGGCGGTCGCGACCGGCTCTCATTGTCCAAATCACAAACGTCGCCATCAAAGTCGATGAGATTGGGCGGATGGCCTAACTCGACCGGCCTTCCCACGCCCGCGCCAGCAAACGATTCGGCCGGCGGCGCCACACTTTGATGTACGTCACTGGGCACAACGCGCGCTTCCACCAACGGCGAGCGAAACGACACAGCACCACCGTGCGCGCGTGCCATTGTCACAGTCTCGTCTCCATTTGGGGCGAAGGGAGGAGGCGGTGCCATCCCCCCCCGGGCTGCTGTAGGCTACGCCTACGAGAGAAGCAGACGAGGTCACAGGGAACGACTGATTGAAATGTGTGCGGGCCGGCGCCTGTGGAAGGGCGGCCGTCGGCAAAGACGCCGACGCACAATCGTTGGATTGAGGGGCAGGGACCGCGCTCGGCAGCGCAGTCACCTGGGAAGAACTGGACGGCTGAGGGGTGTGAGCCACAGTGTGCGAAAACGGGACCGTGGAATTTCCAGCGATCGAAGACGCGATCGAAGCGCCGAGCTCAGCGAGGAGCGGTCGCAACGAATCAAGCGTCAAAGGAGGTTGTTCGGGTTTCGGCGGGTCACACACCTTACACAACGGCCGATCCATATCCTCCTGGCGAATCAAACAACGAGTACAGAACGCAATGCCACAGCCCTCGGTAATGCACAGACGAGGGTTGTTGGTGGTGAAACGACCACACAGGCAATGGTGTTGGCCTTCCGCATGTCGCGCAATGGGCGACGGGGCGGACGAGGTAGTGGGACGCTCGTCCTGCGTTGAAGCCATGTCACACCACAGTCACAATCACCAAAAAGTCACAAGTCGTAAAACGACACAAGTCACCGCTGTGTATGGAAAGACAACACAGGAAGGAATACCGTATCCTTTGGCCAACAGACCGACACGGTACGCCACGGACTTGATGATCAGTACAGTAGCCAAGACACAAAAAATCGAAACAAGACGACACCAAAAGATCAGGACGCACGAAAGTGACAATTCTGTGATGCCCCAAAATTTCGAACACTTCCCATGCGCCTGTCGACAAAAAGTCGACAATGTCGAAAAAATTACGGGAAAAGGGGAAAAGAAAGACCAAAAGGGAAGCAAACAAAGAGGAAAAGACCACAGCAGGAGGCGCAACACTCACACAGAGGGAGAGAAAGGCCAACTACCGGAACGCCTTCAATTCCCGGCAAGAAAAAATGAGGGGGAAAATTTCGGAAAAAAATTTCGACAAGGGGTCGGGGGCAAAAACCGACCTGGGGGGACCAAAGAAAAGAAGGTAGGAGGGAAAAGAGCCACCACTGTGATAACGTGACACCCACGATATCAACCCTGTGGTAGAGCTATCCCACCCGCGGACTTGGGGCGGCGATATCTACCTATCTCACTCACTCAACCAATATAACCTCGTGCCGAGCCAAGAATCGGCACTGAAGACTTCTCTTGATCGTGCTGATACGCGAAAGCTTTGGATCTTCTCCTAGCGGCTTCTTCTGATTTGGTCCGACGACGAACGAGGCGACACACGACACGACGAAGCGTACACGTGACGTGCGATACTGTGCTGCGTAGGGACACGGTGGTGAAGAAGAGAAAGAGAGTGTTCAACGAACCAACCGCCGGCGAAACTCACGGACGACGCGCGCACCCGCCTGGCCTGGGCGTTGCCGCAACACACGATCCGCACTGCTGCACCAGGGAGCCGGAGTGAGAACTCCAGACGCGCTCCCAACACACACAAAACTCACGCTCCAGGAAACTCAGCTAAGTCTCCGAGCACACCTCTACTGAAGTGACTGACTCGTGGCAGGGATTCAAACTGAACCCTCCACAAGCACTACACAAGCAAAGGCACCGTAATGGAACCATTCTAATCCATTCTGATCGAGGTACGATGGGGGAAGGGAGGGTAAGCACCGTCGGAGAAAGGGTGGCAGCCTGTGCCCAAGATTACTGTAAAGAGACCGGTCTTACAGTCGCGGCCGTGTCTGCAGAAGTGCGCAGCTTGCGGTGTACACTCGACGGTCGATTTGGTCTGCAGGACGCGGTTCCAAACTGTGTTACGAGCTGCAGTTCTGAGCTTCAAGACGTGTACTTTCGTGTACGTGTACGACGTGTACGACGTGTACGTGACGCGGCGCAGGTGTACTTTCGAGTTCGAGAAGTCCGGTGGTACGACTCCTTCAACCGCACCGCCCAGCAAGCAGCGACCAGTCCCGCGTAAGCTGCATCTTGGGAGGGGGGGGGGGTGTCTGGAAAGTGATACAATTTTTTATTCTAGGGCGTGCGTCGAAGACTTCGCAGATACGTATGGTCAGGGCGACGTGCTGGGCGGCCTGGCGGTTCGACGAGGCGAGCCCATCCCACAGCAGCGGAATGGCGTCGACTGTGGCGTCTTTGCCTGCCAGCTGGCCGAATGCCTCAGCCGCGACTCCCCCTTTGACTTCTCACAGGCTGACATGCCCGTGATTCGACGCCGAATGATGTTCGAGCTGTTGTTCGGCGCATTGCTGGACAGATAATCGTTTTTTTCTGTCCTGCTGTTTCTGTTGGTGACATTTTTTTCGTATCTCACTCGATCGCATCTCAGTTGCTCCATATGTGTCGTTGTCACGTTTTTTTTATTAAAAAAATGCGTCTTCGCTAGTGGGGTCAAACTCATACTCATACCTATGCGCGTTGCTAATTCACAAGAGTGAACTTTCCGTTGTTTTAATTTTTTTCAATTTGGGACTACCGTAATTATCATTGGATTTGCGTGTTTTATCATTCAGGCAACGCACCTATTGTATGCGTGTCGAGACGTTCCCCTAAAATACTGTAGAAAATACCGGAGATACTGTAGAAAATAGCGGAGATACTGTAGAAAATAGCGGAGATACTGTAGGCGCCAATTTAAATTGTTTGTTCGTAATTTTTCTGTCGCTGTCCGTAGTTAACGGTCGTTGCTGCTGCCGCCTGCTGTTCGTCTTCCGGCGGCCTCCAGCCTGTGCCGCACGATCCGTCGGCAATGTCGACAAGGACCGCCGACACGTCGGCCGACCGAGTAACGCGTCGGTGCGGCCGTGCGCCGATAGCGACTCGTCCACAGCGTCCCGCCCTCCGTCGACAGCGAGCGTCGTCGCTGCCGTCAGTCTCCTGTCGTCTAACCAGACTCTGCCGGAAGACTCCGTCGGCAGAGTTGCACCGCAGACTTCATGCGTTTAAACAACTGTAATTTGTTGGAAAATTGAATTGTATTGTTTGATTTCCTACTGGTGAGTCTGTCGCAGTTAGAGCTAGCTTGTAAGCGGCGTAAACGTAGATATTTTAAAATTGCGGGCATTAGGGGAACGCTCTATCTATTAGGGGAAAGCCTATCCACCGTTGTATGTGTGCCTCTTGCGATTACCGTATGTTTTTTCGTGCGAATGACCGAATGACCACTAAGAAACTGCGGAGTTTCCCGATTCGCAGCACAGATAATGTTGTAGCGAGGCGATTGATGGAAGTTGTATGCGTTGTATGCGTGTTCCTATTGCCTCCATGCACACGCCTCCACGCACCCATAAGCTGTTTAGTGTGAGCCGTTCTAGTTCTCGAACGATCGTCGTATTCAACACGGTGTTGTAGTGGATCCCCAGCATGAAAATTGCATATGTGCGCGCGGTGTGCACTGGTGCAATACGTGGCAATACCCCGAATAAGCGCAGTCGAACACGGTATCATCATCCCAACATATAATGGTATCATCCCAACATATGTCGCCGTTCAAAACAAAAAAAAAACCTTCCAAGTTGATCCTTTTCGCATACGTGCGGTCTTGTTGTTTTGATTTTCGGAGGCAAATTTAAAAGGAAATCGATAGCAACGCTGGCGCCGACACCGACTTGGGGGGGGGGGGGCTGCTGGAGAGCGTGAGCAATCGTAGCTGTCTTGCCGGCTACTGATGATTAACTTTGTTAGAACACGCTTGTGCATTTATTTGTCGAAGTTAACGTTGCCGCTAGCCGTGCGAGGTTTCGTTGTCGAGTAGTCAAAAAAAAGTTCATAACAGAATCGAATCGAGCACTGTTTGGACTCGTGGCCAGGTTTTATCGCTAAAAACTTACGGTACGTGACTTCTGTTTGGTTGGGTAATTGGGTTTAATGTACCCTACGCGCGCACCCCAGGATAATAACACTGCACTTGTGGCTGCTGAATTGCAGTGAATGCGACGCTTCGCCATCGTCACGCCCCTCCGGCTATGCGGCACCAAAGGTAACCAATCAGCACCGTTCGCCGCACCTGCGTGCGTTGCCTCTCTACTGCTAACGGAGCCTCCAAGAGTTGGTCAGTAATCCGCAGCGCCGCCGAGCAGCCAAGTCGAGTTTTCATTGTGAGTGACGTGAACCTTCTCACGACAGTCCGGTCCGAAACTTCAGTCGTTGCTTTTTGGTTCGCTTTTTACAGAACGATCAGTTGAGTGCCACCACCCCCAAGGCCAGCATGGTCGCAAACGACAGCGGTGTTGTCGAGGTACATCTGTCTGAGTCGTCGGTGTATGTTCACACTGTCCAGGTGTTTTGAGACAAATGCACTTTTCAGTCCCTGCTGCATGACTACCGCTTTGTGGCGACGGAAGGGATGGCGGCTTCCTTGGCTACCATATCTCTGGTGCAAAACTACTGGCAGTGGGCGAGTTTGACACGAATTGGGCCGTTGCGCGTGAATGGTCAATTGCTGCTTCGAAATCTTTGCGCTGTCGGTGCCTTGCTGAACGTCGCGTGCTTGGCGTTGACGCTGCGTACCGTTCTTCTGGGCTGGATTATGGCCGACCTACAGCAGCTTCAGGTAGCCAATTTCCGGTTTTAGATTGCCTAGGTACCTAGGTATTTTGGGTGTAGCTGCAGGCACGGAATAAACAAAAGATTTCGTAAAAGCAAATCGCCCACAACGTGCTCTTGGGTAAAGGGCATTTCTTCAACCTCGGCCATTGGTGTAGGTGTCGCGGGAAGCGTGCAGCCAACTGGGCGCGGTCTACGTCGTTGCCTTACACGGCGTCTCCTTTTCGTTGTTGTGCGTCTCTCTGGAGCGCCTCTACGCCTGCTGGCACGCTGCCAACTACACGGGGTCAGAGAGTCGCGCCGTGGGAGTCACTCTAACCATTCTCGTCTGGACGGAGGGCGCGTGCGCCGCTGCGTGGTACCTATAATTGCTTCGACTTTGCTTCATACGCTTCTCTAGACCCGGCCTGCGTCCTTCCGGTACTATTATACTGCCGCGACTGGCAGTGATCGCGACCACGCGAAGCTGATGCCGATCTGCAACACGATTCGGTCGGCCAGCGCCGCGTACTTCGTGCCCGCAGTGGCTCTCCTGTCGACGGCCGAGCTCGTCGGCTCGACTGCCTATGCGGGCACGCTTGTCTGGACTAAGTGGAGACTCGCAGACGAGAGACCGCAGTTCGACGAGGTTGCTATGCGCGCTTCGATGTCTTAGCGGAGTGTCCAAATGTCTCAAAAAAAAAATAGAGCGCGAACGCTGCGTGTCGCCGGGTGCACCTGAGCAGGGCGGCGCACGTGACGGACGCGCTGCTGCCGTCGGCCGTCTGCCACGCGTTCGCCTTCCTCTCCACCTTCTTCCTGGCAGTCGTCATCCACGTCGTCTACGCCGCCGACCAACAGGACGGATGGATCCTTAGCGAGCTGCAAAGTCACGTTCTCGTGCAGGCGAGTCGAACGCTCGCTGCCGCGTTGGCGCGTCTGAACTCAGCGCCCTGCTGCAGATACCAACGGCGCTGCACCCGTGGTTGTGCGCCGGCCGCGCTCCCATGTTTCTCAGAGCCATGGTGCCGCGTTGGTGCCGAAAGCGCAGTCTCCGCGTAAGCGAAACACCGCAACGACCCTTATTGCATCGTTTTGCTGAATCCGTAGCTTCAGCCACACCAGACAAGTGTGCCGAAAGGTGTCGTTATGGCGGGTGCGGAGTCAATTGAATTGAAGTGATGTCATAGATGCGGGTATAGCAGAATTGTGCTGTGACCACTGATGTCGTTGTACATTCAAATCGTGGCGTTCCGTCTGGTTGACGTTTGGGTACGGTACTACACCGACGTGTAGTCAAATTTACATATTCATTATGTGTGCTGAAAGTTCCGTCGACGTCCGTCATTTGTCGTTTCGGTGGAGTCCTATACCGATACGTACGACTGCGACTGTACGACATACACGAAAGGAGACAAGACTGACACCAATTGGAACATAAAATGGCAGAGGAGGGTCCGTCGAAGGCGGACATCGCGTCCGCCTTCAAGAAGCTGAGGGCGATTCCGGCTAACAAAGTGATTTGCTCAGAGCACGTAACGTGAGCGTGTTGCGCTCGTGTTGACCCCGTCTCTCGCGCAGGTGTGCTTCGACTGCGGCGCCAAGAATCCCACGTGGTCGAGCGTCACGTACGGAGTGTTCATCTGCATCGACTGCTCGGCCGTCCACCGCTCACTAGGTTTGTGTAGTAGCATTGCAGAGCAAGGGCAAGAAGCAAAGCGCAAACCGTTGCCAACCACCTGCCAGGCGTGCACTTGTCGTTCGTGCGCTCGACGCAGCTCGACACGAACTGGACGTGGCTGCAGCTGCGCGCCATGCAGTGCGGCGGCAACCTCGCCGCGGTGCGTTCCACTGCCCGTGCCCGCCCACTGCTGCCTGCATCTCCCTCCCTCCCTCCACCCGCCCCGTCGCCCGCCTCTGAGAGCTGCTGAGCAAAGGAGATTGGGTTGTCTGTCGTTGCAGACGCAGTCCTTCCGCCAGCACGGCTGCACGACGACCGAGTCCCAGCAGAAGTACAAGAGCCGCGCCGCGACTCTCTACCGCGACAAACTGCACCACGCGGCCGTACAGGCGCAGCGCCTTCACGGCCACACCGTCAGTGGCAGCCTTTGAGCGGTGCATTCCGTGACCTTTCGAAATGAATTTCGACTCTTCAGATTCACTTGGACTCGGCCGCCCAGCTGTCGCCACCGGCTAACCAAACGGAAGTCGACTTTTTCGAGGAGCACACCAGTGGTAGTTGTTTCATGGATTTTTTAGCTTCGTTTCTCATGCCTTCTGCTACCCTCTCTTAGGCAGCAATACTCCGTCGCTGGCGCACAACTTGTCGTCTGTCAGTCTGAAAGACGAAGCCTACATCGGAGGGCACAAGCCGGCCGCTGCCGGTGGACGCGGTGCGACCTTTGTTTGAAGGAAGCACTCTTGTGGGGTGGAGGGTGTTGTCGTGCTGCACGGCGCTCGCCTTGCAGAGCCGGACGTGTCTCGCGCGCACGAGCCTCCGCACCACGAGGCGCCCAAGTCGACGCTGTTGGGCGGCGGCGGGGCGGCGCGCAAGAAGAAGCCGATCGGCATGGGCGCCAAAAAGTTCGGCGCGCAGAAAGTCGGCGCTGGCCGCACGGGCGGCGGTGATGGGGCCGCGGACGCGTTCGCTGAGATCGAGCAGCTGGCCGAGAAGGCGGACCGCGAGCGCGAAGCGGCCGCCCGCTTCCGCGTGGGGGGCGCCGAGGAGACGGAAAAGGCGGCCGTGGACGAGAAAAAGGCCGAGCTGTCGACGCGCCTCCTCGTCCAGGACGTGGCCGAGAAGCGGCGCCTGCAGGAGCGCCGGCTTCAGGGCGCCGACCCCAACAAGTCGAGTCAGCTCGAGCGCCTCGGCATGGGCGGCCTCGGAGGGGCCGCGGGCGTGGGCGGCGGCGCCGGTGGGGCCGCGACGGCGCACTCGCTCTCGTCGGCCGTGCAGTCGATCCAGCAGCAGGGCGTGCGCCGCAAGACGCCCTCCGCCAACAAGCTGACGACCACCAAGACGGACGACTACTCGGTGACCGTCTTCGAGGACGCGCTCGACTCGAACATCGGCTGGGTCGTGCTGTCGGCCGGCGACAAAAAGTGACGGAACATGTGATCGTATTCCCCGCTTACGCTGACGAGTCTTCTTCTTCAGTGGCTCATCAAAGAATGAGGAGGAGGGGGAGGAGGAGGACGCCGATCACTTCGGCGTGCCCACCTCGGCCAGGTCGAAGAAAGCGGCGTCGATCGACGACTTCTTTGACGACTGGGGCGTCGTGTCCGCCGCCGAGAAGGACAAGCAGGAGGTGAAGACCACCCAGAGGTCTGATCTTGTTGCAAAAACTCGCGTGGATGGAGGCGGGCGATATGGCGTTCCTGCAGAGGTCGGACCTCGCGCGCCTTACCGCCAGCGTCGGCGACGTCTGATGGCGCGGTCGCGAAAGAAAAGTTTGGCAACGCCAAGGCCATCTCGTCCGACCAATTCTTTGGCAAGGGCGCCCACTCGGCCGCCGACGTCAGTTGTTGCTTCTTTTTGTCTTTGTTTGTTGTCGATGAGTGCCTTCTCCCACTGCAGTTCGAGACGAAGGCGACGCTGGCGAAGTTTGAGGGCGCGCAGTCGCTGGGCAGCGAGGACCTTTTCGGCGGCGGCAGCGGAGCCGCTGGCGGCTCGGCAGCCTCGTACGACGGCGGACAAATGCCCGAGCTGTCCGACATCCGGGAGGGCATGCGACAGGGCGTCACCAAGGTCGCGGGACGACTGGGCAAACTCGGCAGCTACATCAGCGTGAGTTCACACTCCTCGCATACCCTACTGCATACGGGCGTGTGGCAAGAGGCAGCGATGTACAGTTTGAGTTTCTATATTGGCTTTACTGGACACTACACTCTACTAGACCTTTAGCGCGGAATGGCCAAGAGTACGGTCAAGCAGTAGCCAGTTCCCACACAGCGAATCGTAAGAGCTGCTTGTAGAGGGGCAGAACAACTTTTGGTTTTTTTTTCTGTTTGGTTTCGGGTTGTCTTCTGATTGTTTTTTTGTTGTGGCGGTTTGCTTGGGGACCCTAGTTCGCATACTGTTTAGGAAATGTCGCAAAGCTGAGCGGGCCGCAGCACCGCTGTCTCCCTATCGCTTTTTATCTGTCGAACTGAATGGAACTGTTGAGGGAGAGGGAGGTGTCAAGGACGAAGGTCAGTCTACAACCCAAGTCGGCCTACAGTGATTATTTCTCAAGCGCTTGTTAAGAAACGATTGAAGTTGGCGACGCGCACTTTTTGTATTCTATATGCGCCATTGTGTACCACCACCACTGTATTCGGGGAATGTCGAGTGGTACGCAAGGGCGATTATTGGGACGCGATGGTTGAGAGCTGTCTACGTCTCTGCTAGGCACATTATATCGTGATGCTGATTGAATACCTGTCGACATTGGGATGGACAAACGCCTATGTAAGTGTTGTCTGTCTGTTGCGCTTTGTCAGTTATATGAACGCCCCATCAACTACGCACTCCTTGCGTAGTAGCGCTCACATCTTCGCCCGTGCCCCCAGTCCACGCGCCTTTCTGGGACAACTCGCTGTTGTTTTGTTTTCGACATAAATGGTTCGGTCTTTTGGTGGGTGCCGTTTCGAAGAGGCGATTTGAGCCTACCCGCGGTGCAGTGCATCCCTTCGGCTGGCTCCAAGTAACGCGCTCTAGTCTGCCATGGGTACGACTCAAAGTGTCGACGCAAAGCAGCAGTCCGAAGCGACGCAGTCCTCGTTCGAAGTGACAAAGAGCGCGGAAGATGAGGTCGGCTCAGCGTTCGACGAGTGTACCTAATCATGGTCCGCTGTAGGAGGCGTTCAACGTCGTCCTGGTGACTGGCGAAACGATTGAGAGTCTCATCAAAGAGCAGAGTCGCTTGGACAGTGCCAGGGGTGTCGTCAGGTACGAGTTGAGTTGTTGTCGAGCGCGGTTTCACCGCCAACTGGCTTTTTTGCAGCGAGGCGCAGGCGGCCGAGCAGCGCAAGAGCGACCGTCTCGAGTACGAGCTGAACGCCGCTGTGGGCAAGGTGCAGAGCCTCCAGGCGGAGCTCGACCGGCTCAGGAGCGGCGCGGACGAGCGCGCGGTTCGTAGGCCGCTCGCCGGCGGCGCCGGTGCTCTGACGCGTTGTCGTCACTGGCGTGCGGTGCCCTGCAGGGCGAGTCGAGCGGAGGAGAGGAGGCGGCAGCGGCTGGTCGGGAGCGGGAGCTGGGCGCGCGCCTCTCGGCCGAGTTCAACGAGGCGGTGGGACGCGTCGACGGCCGCTTCTTCGGCAGGGCGACGGCCGCTCAGGCGGTGTGCGCCGACTCGGAGCGGACGCTGCGCCGCTGCTACGCCGCCAACGCCGGCCGCCTCCTCGACTGCGCCGACGTCGCCGACCAGTTCAAGAGCTGCGTCGACGACAGCCGCAAGCGGGCCGTCATTGGACAGGCCGCCTGACCGAGAGCGCCTCGCGCGTATGTCTGTCGTGCCGGAGTTAGGCCTGCCGAGGCAATTGTGGTACGGTTGCGAGGGTTAGGCAGCGTTCGTGTGCACTGCCGGTGCGTGCCGTTCGCTCGTCGCTGCCGTGGCTGGTAGTCTCGTAGAATTCGATCCACGGTACCAAATAGAAGTTTTCTCTGGCGTGCCAAGACAAGGGAAAGTGTGAATGCGCCTTCCCACAAGAAAAAGTAAAAAAAAAACGGAGCTACCCTCAGGGTTGCGAATAACCGAGTGAGGCGGACAGATGCGCCTTCGACTCGCAAGTCGACGCTTATGTCGCGCCCGTCGTTTCTTTGTGGGCTGAGTGCTTGTGAGACGTCACTTCAGTCGTCAAGCCATGCCTGTAACAGGGTCGGGTGGAGGGGTGGGGGATTGGACCCGGGAACCAAAAAAAAATGTGGTTGGTGGAGGGATGGGTATCTTGAATGGAAAACTTTTTAAAACCATAGCGTGACACTCGTTACATAGAAACATAGCGTTACAGCTGTGTGTGTGCAAGTGGTGTGTGGCGTAAATTTGTCCGTAATGTGCTGAAAGATCGTACTGTTTGTTAAGCCGTCTTATTCTGGTTGCTTCTTCAAACGACCGTAACGCCAGATCAACAAACGCACCCAAAACATCCCAGCAGATAAATTTCAAAAAAGCGGTTGGGGCTTTCACCCACTCCCCGAAGGGAGGCACCTGGCCCAGCTGGTTGAGCGTTTCCGCTTTTACCAGTGTGCCCTGCTGCCGTCAGGTGTCAACTGACCGCACAACATCACCCGTGTGGGTGAAATTGCGCGGCCAGTTGGCAGCAGGTACACGACAGTTTCCAAAGGGCGCGGGCTCTAGGCCACGACCAGCCCTATTGGTCACTGCCATGCACATTTCAAAAAATGTCGATCATTCGTCGATGAGTGTCTCCAGTCGTTAGATTCTGAAATCCACCCGACTCCCCAGTGAATGTGCCCAGTAAATGCGAATGGTAGGTGTACACATGTACGTACTCGCAACAAGTTAGGACATGTAGGAAAAGATGGCAAAGACAGCTGAGGAGCTGGAGCAGAGCGACGGCGGCGCCTGTACGCACTATTCGTGCGACGTATACAGCCGGGAGGATATGCAAAGTGTCGCAGCATTGATCTACTCGGACTTGAGTATTGGTAAGGCGACGAACCGACTCCATTCTGCGGAACTCTGTGATAAGGCTCGGCGTGCGTGCGTGCGTGCGTGCTTGCGTGAACGTATATACGAACTGTATGTTTTGATTCATTTGAGGGCGAGTTTCAGACTCGGTCCGCGCACGTAGAGCGTTGGGAAATGATCAGCGTGGTGATCAGCTCACAGTGTCTTCACCACCACTCTCTACAGAATCTGCTGACCATGCATCCACTAGCAGCAGCAGCGCACCTTGTTGTCTGACGGCGCGAAGGGCGTGCTCCAGCAGTACCACGCACACGCAGCACTTGACGTTGACAAGGCGCAGCGCCGCCCCACTGCGCCTGCTCGCCGAGTCGACGGCGATGTGCTACTCATTACTGATGCGCCCAAGCAAGAATTGTTCACGGCCATGTGCTGTGTTGGTGGTGTCGTTTTCGCAGTCAGCAAAAGCAGCGCACTGTGCGCCATTTCCCACTCGAACGCGCTACATCTGTCAGTAGGTACTTGCAAAAAAACAGTGACCACCGTGCGAAAGTTGCAGAGACAGCCCAAAGCACCTCTGCCCTCCACCTCAGGCAAGGGAATCCATCCGAAGACGTCTCCCCCGGGCACCTTTTCACAGGCCGAAGCGGAGGGGAGGACGTGCTCAGCTCAAGAGCTGAGGTGCTGGAACCCCAAACCAGCTGCACCAACCCCAGAGGGATGGGAGTTAACTTTTCCGCACGGTAGTGCATCTTTTCGCACGGTGGAGCAGCGCACCAAAGTCTGCTATATATACCCAGAAGGCTGATTGCAACATTTATTGAACAGGTTTGAGCTCGGTGAGCATAGTGACGAGTCCCGTCGGGAAATCGATGAAATAAAGAATGACAGAATATTGATTCCCGAGCTCTTCACCGAAAACGCCCGTAGTACAACGACAATTAGCCATGCTGCGAACCCGTTTTGCCACTGCTTCACAACATTTATCTCATTCAGGGGGG